>FTLJ01000455.1:0-132824 GCA_900155495.1 Porogramme epimiltina
CCCATACCCCCCATCATCGGGTTCATGCCCATCCCGCCCATCCCACCACCCATCCCACCACCCATTCCACCCCCCATTCCACCCATTCCACCGCCCATCCCACTCATCCCGGTCGGAGTCATGCCCATGGGGTTCATCCCCATACCCTGGTTCATCATCCCCATCCCCATCATGGACATGCGCGGGTCGAAGCCCATGCCCATCGAGCCACCAGTCATCATCGGGTTCATCGGCCCCGGCGACGCTCCGTCCGCTCCTCCGACCTGCGAACCTGCTGTGGAGAACGCGACCATCGCTTGCTGGTATGCCTGCGCGGCGGCCTGCTGAGCAGCGAAGAGCTGCTGGGGGTTCGCGAATCCGGGCATCATGCCAGGGAAGCCCCAGCCCCCAGTCATCATCGGGTTCATGCCCATCATCATCGGGTTGCCCATCATCATAGGGTTCATGCCCATCATGCCTCCGCCGTACATCGATCCGCCCTGCTGCATCTGGTCGAGCTGCTGGCGCTGGAAGTCGTCGAGCTTGCGTTGCCGCTCCTCCGCCAGCCGCTTCTCGCGCTCGCGCTCAGTCAGCGCCGCGCCGAGACCGCCTTCGCGCTTCCGCTCGCGCTCGTGCGCGGTTACGGCGCCGAGGAGACCTGTCTGCGGTGGCGGCGGCTTGTTGGGAACGTTAATGAGCGACGCGCCGGATTCGCGCGCGAGCTCCTCCTGCCTCTTCGCAGAACGGTCTTGCTTGTCCTGCATGCCGGCGGAGAGGAGGCCGTGGGGAGTGAACGCCTTGGTCATCGTCGTCGCGGGGGCTTCCATCTGGATGAAGGTGTCGCGCTGGGTCGTGTTCTCCGACCCGCGGTCGGGATCCAGCGCGCGGCTCCACATGTCTCGCGAAGGACCTTGGGGCTGTGGTGCGAACTGGTTTTGCTGGGGGAACTGAGTCTGCGGGCGCATGCCCATCCCGGACTGCCCGAACTGCGGCGACGCGCCCCTGTTGGTGCCATCCGAAGGGTAGAGACTTCTGCGACCGGCTTCTGCGTAATTCTCCGACACGAATCTGCGCGATTGAGGCTGAGCGCCGAGGTAGTCTTCGGGAGCTGCAATTCAGGGAACACGTCAGCTGGAACCCATAAAAGCACCGCGAAAATGGCGCCACGAGAAGGGTACGCACGTTGGCCACCGGGAAGCTGGGGTAAATCGCGTGGGCGACGAGGGGGGAACGCGCCTGCATTCACATCCGTGGCAGATCGGGCAGGAGAGCTTGTGCCCGCACCATACGGGGAACGCTGGCCTGGCCCTTGGGTAGATGCATGGTCACTCACACTTCCAGCCATGCGCGGGGGAGGCTCGGTATCCGAATCCACGTCCTCGTCATCCTCTTCCTCCTCCTCATCTTCCTCGCTGCTCTCGCCCCACGCGCCCGTGTCCTTTGCCCTCGGCCTGCCCTTCCCATTCGCCTTCCCTGGCCGATGTGCTGCAGCTTGAAGTGCAGCCTGCTGAGCTTGTGACTTGGCCTTGCGTTCGGCTGCAAGCCTCGTGGGCGCAAATGAGGACCTCGGCTGCTCGGCGACGCGCGTCTGGGACGGGCTTGCTGGCGTTTCGACGACCTCAGGGAGGGGTGGAGACCTTGCAGATGAGGCTCCCGCGGACCTTGTAGGGGGTGATTGAGGCGGCATCTGTGGCGGAACTGGGCGGTCTTCCTGTTCTAGGAAGGAGAGAGCGGCGAGCGCGTCGGCGTTGGTGTCCTCGTAGGCAAGACCATCGTGTGCAGCAGCAGCCATAGTGTAAGTGTTGTTTTGGAAGTTGTCGTCTTCGTCGCCTGCGTCGTCGTCGTCGTCGTCGTCGGTTGCGGGCGCAGTCGTCGCTGAGGTGGAGCCGGTTGGGGGGAGACGCGCCGGGGGCGAGTTTTGAAGGAAGGCTGACATCCGGTTCGTTGGCGCCGCACGTGCGCCAGAAGGCTTACGTAACGCGCTGCCTGGCCTGGGCGCGGAAGGCGGTTCTGTCCCTGGGCCGAAAGCCTGATTGGCGGTCGACGGAGGTGGAGACTTCGTAGGCACCGCCGGCGGGTGCATGCTTGAAGTGCCGGACGGTGGCGGGGAATTTGCCTGCTTCACGCGGAGGGGAGACGTTGCCGCGCGTGGAGGGGGCGTATAAGGTTCTGACTCAGACTCGTCAGACGGAGTCTCGTCGTCCTCCTCGCCCTGTGGTAAGTTGGCAGAGGGCGGCGGGCCTCTTCTGCGCACAGGGGGTGCGCCCTCCTGTTGTTGCATGTGTTGCATGTAGAACAAGGCTGCGCCTGCATCGCCTAGAATGTCATCCGTGACGCTCATCTTCTTCTGGGAAGGAGGCGGTTGAGCTTGGGAAAGTGGCGGGGTCGTCGGAGAATATAAGGGAGCAGGCGGGGTTGCTCTCTGGGTAGAGTGTGATGCACGAGAACTAGGGGTCGGAATCGTGTACATGGAGGTAGGTATCGAGACTTGTGAGGTCGAGCGGTCTGGCACCATACGAGTAAACGATGATGCCTGTGAAGGAACAATGGGCGGTTGGGGCTGGGCAGCAGGAATAGGAGGAGATGACGGTGGAGAGGCCACACGCAGGGGAGATGAAGCACGAGGAGGAAACATAGCGTCTTGAGCAGCGATAGCGGCGAAACGCGGAGGGGTCGAAGGAGTCATTGGCCGAGGCTCAGGAGAGGTTTGCTGTCTGTGATAGGTGGGCGATGGCAAAGCAGGAGAACTAGGTTGGCTGCTTGAGGACCGGGAAGGAGCACCGGAGATCTGTCCAGGGCGGTGACTGAGTTTGGAGTCCGGTCGAGAACCAGGTGCTTGGGGATATGATTCCACACTAGCCCTTCCCATGACGTTTTGCCCCGGAGGAGGGCTTGACGCGGTCGGACTTGTGACAAGTGGCTCTTGTAATATCGAAGACGTAGACTCCTCGCGAATCGTTTGCGGTCCCAGTGGTGAGATGGTGGCACCAGCAGTGGTCCTACCTGGAATGGGCTTCTCCGAAGACAGGGAACGGCTGTCCATCGGGGTGGTCCGCTCGGTGATCGGCGAGAGCGGGCGACGATCCTCAGGGGGACGATCTCCGGCATTGATGGGAGTGGAGTCAAAGCTGAGCGGGGGTAGTTGAAGGGAAAGAGATCCATTTGGTCTACCTTGGCCCAGCGCCGAAGTGGACGGTTGTTGCTCGACATTTGGTATAGGAGGCAAAGTTGGGGGTTGTTGACCCGAAGGGGGGCTGGTTGGACCGTCCGGACCTACGCCATTCATACGGTCTAGGAGAATTCTCTGCAACTGAGAACGAACAAGAGATGTCCGGCCTTCCCGAGGGTCCAGGGTCTCCGCAAACTCGCGATCCAGGAAAAGAAGCTGTCAAGGCGAAGTCAATTCACGTTCAAATGTCGGCGCGGTGGATCACGTACATCGCGGTGCGGCCCTATAGGGTAAGCAAACATCATTGACTGGACGTCGCGGGGATCCCAGCTGTACGACCGGGGCCGCCCGTAAAGACCGAATGCATCGTGGATGCCTGGTGCACCAGGGACATTTAGAAAACCGGCAAGCAAGTCTGGGCGTGTCTCTCACCAGTAAGCCATGAGAGCATCTCCGCGGACCGTGTGGTCCCGCTTTCCAGGTCTGGCATCACTAGCAACCAAGCCTCCCGCATACTCAGTGCCCCAACCATCTCCTCATCCCCAAGCTGTCCCTCGAGCTTCATCAGCGTGCTCCGACTGATCAGCTCTGGTCGCTCCGGATAGACGGCGAAGGCTTGCGAGACGGCACGCATCGTCAGGAGTGACTTCCTCCTTTCCTTCGGCCTTGGTCCAGGGAAAAGTTGGATCATAGGCCGCGCGGGAAGGTTGTTCGGATTCGGAGTCGGGCCCTTGTCGCGGGAGAACAGATGCGACATCCGTCTCTTCCGCGGCTCGTTCGGGGACTCCGGGACGGATGAGATGGAAGGGTGGTCGGGGTGGCCGGGGCGCTCGCCTGCTGTGACGAGCATCCAGAGCCGTTTCCAGTCCGTCTGGCCCGCGATACGTATCCGCACCCATCCTTCCATGCGGCCTCCACCAAGCGGAGTAGGAGTATCTCGACCTAAAGATGGCATTAAGGCGGCTTACTTGCTATAGATAGAGGCAGGGCGCACCGTCGTTCAATGTGATACGAATCAAGTGTGCGGTGTAGATCTCTTCCAACCGTGACTTCTCCCAAGCCGCGAGGCGCATCGCAGCAGTCCATTGTATCAAAGCCTCCGAAGATGGACACGAGAACAAGAACAGGTTTGAGCCTGCAGTGTTTAACGTGATCACGTTCGTGTATCGTTTCTGAGGCTGTCCGGGTGCCGAGGGCAGGGATACTGAACCAAGGACGTTCACAAACTGGCCACGATAAGTTTGAGCAGGTATGAAGGCACGTTGGGGGTACTCACAGCATCGGTTACGTTGATATAAGACGGAGGGACCTGCTTTCCCTGCTTGCTAGCCTCCTGAATCTCCACCATATCCCACACGCTCAACGTTGTGCCGCTCAACTGCGCCCAAACCTCCTTCCATCCCTCATCCTTCGTGGGCCTCTGACCATCGGGTTGACGTTCTATCCGCCGCACAAGAGGCCCAGAGAAGTATATCTTGTGTGTGTGAGCGAGCGTGAGCTGCACGACCGACCGGATCTCGGGATGCAACTGAGCGGCGGGGTTCGTCTGCTTGCGCGCGAGGGAAGGTTCCTGGGGCTGAGATGGCGGAGGCGGCTGAGAGGGAGGCGGAGGTTGTTGCTGCTGCGCGGGCGGCATTGGCAGCTGCTGTGAGAAGTGTTCTGTGGGCGGAGGAGGGAGAGGTTGTTGTTGCGGTGGTAGAGGCTGCTGCCGTTGCTGTTGCGAGACCAAGCGCGGCGGAGTTTGCATGCTCGGATCGATCATGGACATGCGTTGGGAGGGGGGCTGTTGTTGTTGCGGCGCAGGGCCGTTAGCGGGGGGCGGTCTCTTCAGAAGAGCAGGTTGTGGGGCGACGTCTGGCTGAGAGGTCCTGCGCGAGAAGAACGAGGTAAAGGAGGGTTTGGAGCGGTGCTGGGGCCGGCTAGGACTGCCTCCACTCGGACTAGGATAGGTGTCGGTGCTAGAGCCCTGCCTCTGTGGGCTGGGGCGGGAAGACATATCTTGCGCAGGGGAGCCGGAGAGCGGGGGGCTAGAGAGCGGCGACTGCGCGGGGGCGCTGCCCAAAGAATGAATGCGCTCGTTCTCCTGGCGCCATTGCTGAAGACGAGCGGGAGAGACGAAACCTTGGTTGAGGTCGTCCCAGCGGGGACTTGTGGACGGGCGCGGAGGGGCAGCGGTCATGGTCGTCGGTGTGGACAATGGCAAGGGGGCATTTGCCGACGAGGGTGTTCAGAAGTTCGGTGTCCGTTCCGTCGACGGGCTCGATGCCCTCAGCCGGCCTCAATCCGTCTCAGACTTGAATTCACTATAATCGTTCTCATCACGTGATGTGCCATCCGGCAGTGGCACAGCTTGACATCATTCATGCATTCATCTCCTCACCGCCAGACGGGCTAGAACTCGCAATACCGTTTCCATCAGAGTTCGCCGGTGGAGATGGCACATGTGCTCTTCGCAAGAGGGCAGAAGGTGTAGAAAGGCATGCTGAACGCAACAGATATTGAAAATATAATATAATTCGTGAATAGTCCGGATAAAGTCGTAGTAAGAGCACCGTGGCGGCTGCTATAATAGAACGCCTCAAAAGCTTAAAGCTTCGCCGAGATATCTGACACCTGAACAGCCCTGGAAGAGAAGTCAGCGGCGGTACCTGCCCTTATCGACGAGACCACATACAGTTTGCCAGTGTTACCGCCCGAGTAGAGGAGGTTAATGGCTTCTGGGGCGTTCTGGAGCCCTTTGATGACATGGAATCGCCGCTTCAGGCTGCCATCCTTCAGCCAGGCAGCAATATCCTTGCGTGCTTCCGGATAGCGGGATGCGTAGTCAAACCTGCGAACGGCAGTAATGTCAGCAAAATGACCCGCCCATCCTAAGCTAGAGACGTACACAATAAAGCCCTCGATCTTCGCTCGCTGAGAGATCAAGTGCATGTACGACGATAAACCCTGAGGCTTCGCCTTGTCTGTTTGGAGTCAGAACTACTGCGGGATGAATGATCTCCGTTGAACTTACTGTAGTCGGAGATGGCACCTACAGAGGCCGGTCAGCCCAGTCCAGCATAAGGACGACACAAACAAAAACGTACCACAAAGTACAATTCTTGCCTTTACATTGAGTCGCGTCAATACAAAGTTCAGCATGTCTCCGCCAACGTTGTCGAAGTAGACGTCGACATATCCGACGGCGTTCTTGAAATCGTCGTGGAACGTTGGGCTCTTGTAGTTGAGCGCCTTGTCCACACCGACGTCCTTCTCGAGCCAGTCGCACTTCTCCTTCGACCCGGCGATGGCGAACACCTTCGCACCCTTCTTCTTACCAATCTGGCAGACAATGGAGCCCGTCGCACCTGCGGCACCGGATACCACCAGCGTCTCGCCCGCCTTGACTTTGCCAACATCAAGTAGACCCTGACGTGTAGGAGTTAGACTGACACACGTTCCACAAGCGTGCCTGGACATACAAAGTACGCGGTCATGCCTATATGTAAGCGCGTTTAGTGACTTTGGTAGAAGTCTCTGAGTGTAGTAGCACTTACCCGTTCCACCCAGAGGCCCTAGGAAATCCAGAATATCCAAACCCGGCATAGTTCTGTTCTGCTATGTCAGGGATACAGGTCAATGACCTTGTAGGAGCAAAGAACGCACTCAATTTTCTTGGCAAACTTGTCGTCGAATACACCATACTCTCTCCATCCTGTCAGGCTCGCGTGAGCTAGGCCCTGGCCTGTCCCTAAACGCGAATCGCAAAGACGCACCGAACATGCCGTCCACGATGTCCCCTTTCTTAAACTTGCTCCCTGCGCCTGCCTCTACAACCTCTGCGAGGGCCTGGCCGCGCATCACCTCCCCAATTTGCACGGGCTTGATGTAGCTCCGCTGGTCGCGCAGCCAGCCGCGCATGGCGGGGTCGAGCGAGAGGTAATGCAGCTTCACGAGGATCTGCCCAGGACCGGGTTTGAGCTCGGACAGCGGCGCGAGCTCGCGGTTGAACGTCGTGGGGGTGATGTCCTCCTTGGGCCGCTCGGCGAGCGTGATCTTGGTGTAGTGCGTGGGGGCCATGGCGGGCAGGGAAGTGATTGAAGGGTCCGGAGGCGGGGAAAGGGGCTGAAGCTGGTGTTATGAAGGACGGAGAGGTCAGGCGGGGTTGGCCCTGAGGTTTGTCAAGCTGGGGCGGTCGGGTCGGCAGTTGGACGACGCCGGTCTGGGGAGGAAGAACGATCACGATTCACGATCCACGGAACGGGGTGTAGTAATTTCACGGTGGTAAGACACGGTTTGCATGGTTACTGGCATGACCTACGACGGGTCGTGTGTTCACAGATCCTAGTAAAAGTGAATGGGTGTGCTCGAAGCTGTATAGGGAGAACTCGACGGCGCGTGAAGCCAGAAGCTGGGACCGGCATCCGGGGAAACGCCCTCCGCGACGCGCCTCCCGTGACCACGACGCGTCTGTGGGGCAATCCGGGGACATGTGAATTGCGCCGGATCAGAGCAGCCACCTCCAGCGCAGAGCCCTCTCCTCTCGTCCTCTCCCTTCCTCTGTTTTTGAGATCCGGGTCAGCGCCACCATATATACGGAGTACCGCTAATCCTAGGACGTCATACCCACACACCCCACACCCACAGCGTCAACATGGGTCGCCCCACAACCTCCGCTCCCGAAACCGCGCCCCAGGACAGTCTCACCGTTCGCGACAACAGGACTGGCAAGACCTACACAATCCCGTGAGTGAAACCGTATTCTGCTTCGGGATATGTGCATTAAGCGTTCCCAGAATCGCGGACAATGCCATCTCGGCCACCGCGTTCAAGGCCATGACCGCGCCTCGGAAGCCAGGCGAGCGCGAGGAGAACGAGACGCAGAAGGGCCTGCGCGTGCAGGACAAAGGGTTCTTGAACACTGCTGTCATTCGGAGCGAGATCACCTACATTGACGGCGATGCGGGAGGTACGTGCGCGGAGGACTTGACTTCACTGAGCGATTCTGACCTCCTACAGTTCTTCGCTACAGGTATGTTAGGCCGCCGGGACATTGGATCTTCGTTGCTCACGAGAAGCTAGAGGATACCCTATTGAGCAGCTGGCGCTGAAGTCGTCTCACCTTGAAACTGCATACCTCCTCATTTATGGCTCTCTCCCTTCGAAGGAGCAGTTCAAATTCTTCGAGAGCGAAGTCTTGAGGCACTCCGTTATGCACTCGGACGCCGAAGGCTTTTTCAGGTCCTTCCGGTCAGTCCGCCGTTTGCATACCTGCCATGCTGCGACGCGAGATTGACTGAGTCCCCAAATGCTAGGTATGACGCACACCCCATGAGCATGCTCACCAGCGCCTTCGCGATGCTCGGCTCTTACTATAGTGAAGCTAATCCTTCCCTTCGAGGTATGATGATTCCCTTACCGAAATGCGTTAGTTTGATGACATGTGACATCGAATTTCCAGGCCAGAGACTGTATACCCAAGGAGATGCTGCGTCCCTGGCTAACATGGACAGACAAATTTATCGTCTGATTGGGAAGGCGACGACGCTTGCTGCGTAAGTTTACGAACTCTCGTCTACAAACGCCATCTCACGTGGAGCATGTGTTTCCCACCAGGATGGCATACCGTGTACGCCAAGGCCGCCACTTTGTCACGCCGCCCACAGGATTGAGTTATACAGGGTCGTAAGTGATCCAAGACATGTCTGCTGCGACGTCGCTCAGCGTGACGAACCCAGCTTCATGTACCAAATGGATCACTTAGGGGAGGGGGATTACACCCCGAACCCTGTATTGGAGAAGGCGCTGGACGTGCTGTTCCTCATCCATGCGGACCACGAGCTGAATGCGTCGTGCACGACTGTCTTGCAAACTGGTAGTTCGTTGGTCGACCCGTACTCAGCCATCTCGTGAGTTTCCAAGGAAGTGTCATATTGTATGCAACTCACGGCTTGTGTCCACAGTGCTGGATGTGCCTCATTATAGTGAGTTCATGTCCGGTGTCCTACGTGAACCCTGCTGATCTTCATACTCTAAAGTGGACCATTGCACGGTGGTGCAAACGAGGCCGTGATTCGAATGCTCATCTCAATAGGAAGGTGCGTGATATGCACGGTTTTCACGGCCGGACCAATCTCATCTCCTTTATTGGCAGTCCTCAGAATGTCCCCGCGTTCATTGAGGCTGTTAAGAGGCGCGAGAAGACGCTCTCTGGATTCGGTCACCGGTACGTACATATCTCAACTGCCGGACGTGCCGGACGTTTATGATGTTAACACCGACGATGACAGCGTTTACAAGACTGTGAGTCCGATGAGGTCACGTTCCAGCGGTTGCTACAGACTGAGAGCAAAATACGCTTGTAGTCGGATCCGCGGTCATTTATCGTCCGGAAAACCGCCGACGAAGTTTTCAAAGTGTATGGCTCCGACGGTCTCGGTCGGAAGGAAGGGGCTCACTGGCGCGTCTTTTTTCAGCATCGGGAAGGACGAGCTTCTCGAGACCGCGATGGCCTTGCATGACGCCGCGATGAAAGACGAGTATTTCATCAAGCGCAGGCTCGCGCCTAATGTGGATTTCTGGTGCGTCAATTAAGGCTATACCGTTGCCTGTTCGTCATGTCGGCCGCTCACCGAACACGTTTTCTGCAGGAGGTGAGTCAGGGCGCCGACTCGCGGAGGATGTGCGCTGAATGACCACAAACGCCACAGTGGCCTCATCTACCGCGCCATGGGTGAGTTCGCCGTTCACACGTGTAATGCGTCCGGGGGTGGACACTGAACGCGCCGCACCACGGCCGGACGCCGCCTCCGCGCCCTGCTCCGCGCCGCTGTGTCCGCGCTCCGCAGGGTTCCCGCTCGACTTTTTCCCCGTGCTGTTCGCCGTCCCCAGGGTGGTCGGCTGGCTCGCGCACTGGCGCCAAATGATGCTGCAGGACGGCGGCGTAAAGATCTGGCGCCCGCGACAGGTACGTGGCCCCCCCTCTCCCCTTTTCTTGCCTGCGGTCGTTCCTGGCGCGGTCGGTTGACGGGCAGGCGATCGGTATTTGCCATTTGCGGCGGCTGCCGCCGGAAATTGATTGCGCGCGTGCGTCGCGACCGTCGACGCGGGTCGGGGCTCGGGTGCGCCGCTCGGCGTGTGACGCGACCGCCGGGACGACCGCGGTGACGACGACGACGGCGACTTACCCGGCGCTCCCGCGCGCGTGCAGGTGTATGTCGGCGCGGAGAAACGGGAGTACGTGCCCGTGGAGGAGCGGGTTGCGGTGGAGGGCATGCGGGAGACGCCGTCCAAGGTCGAACACGGGGGGTGAGTGCCATCGCGACCTGTCGCCGCTGGTGATGCTCGTGGCAGCAGCGAGGACTGACTGCGGCGGGCGGTTGCGCAGGATCACGAAACGGACGATGTTGGCCACGTTCAAGGGCAAGAGCAAGCTGTAGGAGGCGCACGCGGGGGAAGTCGCGGGGCCGGTGCATGCTGCAGGCGGGGTCGGAGAAGGCGAGGAGGACGGGCAGCGGGGAGACGGGGCCGGTGATGGGTGGGGGACCTGATGTAGGCTAATTTGCTGTACGACGATTGTCGGCTTGGATGGACGTGAATGGACGCGGTCTTGACTCTTGGAAGAGGCCCACGCGCCGCCAATGCGCTGCTGGACTTGGCGGAGAGGCCGGCCGGACGCCGTCGCCGGGCGCTGCCCCGTTGGCGTGGGGGCGCGTCGCCTGGTGGGGCGCTGGCGGGCGTCTGCCGAGGCCGAGGGAGGGCCGGATCAGGGCAAGGGCGTGCCGAGACGCGTGTTTTGGGGTGTTTGTGCGCGGATGGTTGCCAGGCCTCACGCGGGGAGACTGCCCGCGTTTGCTTTTCATCTCGCCTCTCCTCATCTCTCCCTCCACGCCTTCGCCTCGCTCCCCCGCGACCCCCGTCCCTTTTATCCCGCCCTCCGCCTGAGCTCCCTGCTCCACTCTCTTGCACGTCGCCCAACGATGTACTCCACTCTCCTTTCCGTCGCTCTCTTCTCCGCGCTCGCCATCCAGGGAGCTCTCGCAGACTTCACCGTCTCTACCCCCGAGGTCACTTCCGTGCGCACCCTCTCGCCCCTCCTTCATCCTCCGCATCCTGACGACCTCTCCTCTGCAGTGCGGTAGCGTCAAGCTCACTTGGGACTCCACGGGTGCTTCCTCCTACAACGTCGCCATCGTCCCCACCGACGACCCCTGCAATGAGATCTTGTGCGTTCCTTCAGCCGACCAAGGCACTAAAACTTTAATGCTAACGCGTTCTCTCGCGTAGGGTCGATCTCGGTGACCACACCGTCAACCACATCACCTGGACCAATGTGACCCTCAAGCCCGACACCCAGGTCATGGTCTCTGTCCTCGACTCGAACGACGATGAGGGCTGGTCCGGTCACGTATGTGGTTTTCAATAACGTCCGTGGTCCGCACTAGCTCATCATGCATCCGCGTAAATATAGATCACCGTCAAGGCTGGTAACGACACCTCGTGCCTCGGCACTGCCAGCTCCACCGCGTCGTCCGCCGCTGCCTCCAGCACCGCCGTTTCGGTCTCTGCTGGCTCTGGCACTCTGACGGTGTAAGTTACCTTCCGTGATATCCTTGCATTCATCGGCTAAATCATTTTCATCCTTGTCTAGCCCCGTCGCCAACGCCCAGTCCGCCGCGTCTTCGGCGAGCTCTGCACCCGCAGCCCCCACGACGTCTGACAGCGCGGAGGCCGTTGGTGCTGCAGCTGCGGGCGTCACTGGTGGTGCTGCGTCGCTCAAGCTCTCCGCCTCGACGCTCGCCCTCAGCGCCGTCGTTGCCTTCGCCGCCCTCGCGTTCTAAACAAACCCGTCCGCGCCGGGTCATGCGCTCTATACCCCTCCTTTTTATTCATAGAACGGGAAGCAAACGCCTTGTATAAGCTGCTAGTCTAGTCTCTTCGTGGCGCCGGTTCTTCCCTCCTTTTTTCCTTTCCTGTGGAGGCCCGCACCAGAGGCGGGGCTTCCGCGCGCGGGTGGCATGGGTTCACGTTTCTGGTGGATGTTGTTTTCCTATTATTCACGACGCATACAACCCCTCCATACCTCCTCCCCAACACTGGCTGCACGGCTCCTGGTCACGAGTCCACGACGATTACTGAGTGCGCGTGCGTGTATGCGTGCAAGCGGGTCGGTCGATTGTAGTGGTGGAATATCTCTTGCAAGGTGTATACCTGTCCATCGTCGCATCGGTTGCAAGCAATGATTATTTCTATCTATTTCGGTGCTCCTCTCCGCCATTGTGTGTCTCGGGCATCTCAATTGTGCGGAGGGGGGATAAGTGGCGCGTGTTTGAGAGAACAATGGTTTGTACTAGGAGGGCACATATCGTTTCAGCCGTCTTGGCATGTGGCATGGTCCGATTTCTGCCGGAATTGGATGGTATCAAGAGCGTCGTCCTGGCCGAGGAAGACTATGAACATAAGTGAACGACATATCATCTCGGTCGGGATGGCCGTGGAGTTCGTTGATTGTTGAAACGATGATACCTCGTGACAGCGCTGAGAGTTTGAAGTTACCGCTGCATCACCTGGCAGTGCAATTATCTTGTGGGAGTCTTCGACAATCAGGGCGGAGGGAATGATGTCGAAGGCCGATCGCACGAGGGCTTGGGCGAAGTTGGGAACAAGGGCCCGACGGAGCGAAGCCATTCATTAAAGTACACATGTCCATATAATACGAAGCAGCCGACCGAGGGGCGAGGAAAAAGAGTCTCGTAAAACCACATGGCGACTCCGAAAGTCGCGCGCAGGGACACGATAGGAATGACGACAGTAAAGTAAGAAGACCGACCCGCAGCGGGCCCCCCACGCTCACGCCTTGGACGACATCTTGCGCGTGAGGCTCTTGAGCCGCTCCGCGTTCTGCTTGCGGCGCTGGGTGTCGACGTCGACGGGCGCGTTGTTGCGCGCGAGGCCCGCGTTCGAGCGCGGCGCGACGGTGTAGCTCCCGAGCTCGCGCTGCGGGATCGCGACGGCGTTCTTGCGGATGCGGTTCTTGTCGCTCTCGCGTGCGCGCGCGAGGATCGCGTTGAGGCGCTCGCCGCCGACGCCGCCTGCGCCCCCGGGCCCGCCGCGCGCGCCCGCGTCGTCGCCGTGCGCGGTGGGGATCACGCGGTCGCGGTACGAGGCGGAGCGCTTGATGATCGGGCGGGACCAGACGGAGACGAGGTCGTTGGCGGCGCGCTGGATGTCGGGGGTCACGCGCTTGCATTTGGTGTAGAAGAGGACGACGCGGCCGAGGCGGGACTCCTTGAGGACGTTGCTGTCGATGTACTCCATCTTCTTGAGGATCGGGAAGAACTCCTTCTGGATGTCGAGCGCGGGGAGTGACTTGTCGGGGAGGGGTTCGAGCCACCGGGAGACGCCTTCTAGGAGGTTGTTGTCCATGATGGACTGGGCTAGGGAAGTTCTAAGACGCGGTCAGTATATAGGGAGGTAGTGGACGGCGGGGACGCGGCATACTTCCGGAGCACTTCCATGACCTGTGGAAGCAGCCGTAGTTTAGAAGTTGCCGGTAGTTTCTCTCTGTTCGCCTGTTCGTCGTCCACTGCGGCAGCAAGCATTGACTCTCGCAAGCGCGATACCTCCTCGTCTGCATATCTGTCCAACACGTCCTCGTCGTCCCTTCTCTTCCTCTTCGCGCGGGAGCTCTTAGACGGCTTCAGAATGGCCTCAATCTGCATGTCCAACCTCATCTTGTTCGCTATCCCAGGGGTTCAGCTTAGATCCCGTATCTTGCCACGCTCAGAGCACGGACCACGCACCAACTTCAGGGGGATACTGGCTCAGGTCAATCTCCTCAGGAGCCCGCTTTTTCGACGCTCGTTTCTTCTTGCGAGGCGCACTACCCTCCTCATCTCCCCGTCGCCCCTTAGTTCGTCGTTTTGCCTTGGTGGCGCGCTTCTGCTTCTGTTTGTATTCCTCCGCCGACTCCCCGGTCGAGTCGTCATCCGGGGGCGAGTCCCGACGCTGGGTCGGCTCCTCTGTATGTACTGTGAACAATGGCAGTCATAGGATGATGTTTAGGCGACTTACCATCCTCGTCCGAGGACAGGTCAGAGTCGGAGTGACCGAAGATGGCCGCTGCCAAATCGTCTTCCTTAGGCATGTTGGTTGTTTGGAGTGGTGCAAGTAGGAGGTGGGTGCCACAGTCAACTCGAAGTCCACTGAACGCGCTGGACACGATGGTTTCGCGCGGCTAAGGCCAGTTACGTGATTGATAATAACAGGAAAACTAAACATTGTGCGCGTGACTAATTACGCGCGACGCGTCCGAGCGGGCGCTCTGACTCTGCCGCTGAAAGCCACAGTCATCTCTGGACAAGACCCTGTCTCTGACCGTCATATGCTATCGTCCTCCACTTCACTCGGCGTGTCTGTGTGGCCACCTCGGTGTGCCGATAGTGCTGCAATATGGGTGTAAAGTCTCTTTGGCAACTCCTGGATCCTGTGGGGAGACCAGTCTTGTACGTCCTGATCCTTTCGATAGTTCACCAGGGGTCTAGATGTACTCACACACTCCCCTGGAACAGGTTGGAGACTATGGAAGGGAAAGCCATGGCCATTGATTCTAGTATATGGATATATCAATTTCAAGCTACTATGCGAGACAAAGAAGGCCGCGGACTGGTGAATGCACACCTTGTTGGGTTCCTTCGCAGGATATGCAAGCTCCTGTTCTATGGCATCCAGCCCGTGTTCGTGTTTGACGGAGGGGCACCGATTCTCAAGATGGCCACCATTGTGAGTACCTTGTAATCTCCGTGTGCGTTTCGACGGCTCCAACGCGGGCGAAGGCAGAGCGGAAGAAGAAGAAGAGTGGAGCTGCTGCGAGCCATGCGAAAGTCGCCGAGAGGTTGCTAGCCGCGCAGATGCGGAGGGAAGCTCTGGAGCACGCTTCCGGGAAAGGGTATGTCAATCTCCGTGGCCGTGTAGAGGACGACTCTCAGCGTGTCGTTTAGCTCCGACGGGAAAGGCAAGGGCAAAGCCCCTCCTCCTCCTGGTCGTATAGATGAGAACACTGTCTATCTTGAAGACCTCACTGGACCCGTACCTAAGACTCCAGCAAAGGCAATAAACGCCGAGAGTTCCCAGGTTACCCCGCCATCATCTTCCAAGAAGGCCCGTTGGCGAGACCATGATCCTTACAGGCTCCCAGAGATCAATATGGACGCAGTGGTAGCCAAAGCCACTGCGTCCGCCGCTCCTGACCCGAGGCTGGCAACTGAAGATGAGCTGCGAACATTCATAGAGGAAATGCGCCCGGAAGACTTCGATGTCAATTCCTCTGCCTTTCGGGAGCTTCCGACGGAGATGCAGTACGAAATCATAGGCGACCTGCGTCTCAAGTCCCGTCAGACGTCGTATAAGCGGCTACAGAGTATGCTGAAGGTGTCCAAGACGCCGCTCGACTTCTCGAAGGAGCAGATCAAGAATTTAAAGCAACGGAATAATCTTACTCAACAGCTTCTTGTCACTATTGACAGCATCGGTACCTCACACCTTGCTATCCCTATTCGTATTGCGAGCGAGCGTAATAAGGAGTATGTCCTTGTCAAAAACGAAGGCGCAGACGGTGGCTGGGTCCTTGGTATCCGCGACGAGGGTACCGCGGCGAAACCGATTGAGATTGATGTTGCGCCAGCGAAGGTGGAAATTAGCGACGAGGAAGGGAGTGAAGAGGATGACGACGACGACGATATGGAGGATGTTCCCATGTAAGTCTTCTATGGCTCCCCTATGACTGACTGACCCTAATGAATGGGCTACTTGTAGTACTTCGGCAATAGATGCACTGTACGACCCTGATCTAAGGGAATTCAGGCGTGGTCAGGCACTCGCGGCTCTTGCTTCGCGATATACTCCCCACGGCCTTGCGCCGCTGACGACTAAACCGTCGAAGAAGCAGAAACGGCCACTGTTTGTGCCTGAGGACGACGAACTACCGCAATTGAGCGATCCCGAAGTTGACGGTGAAGATCCTGAGCTCGCTTTAGCCATGGAAGAATCTGCAAGGCTGGAGGAAGAAGCCACTCTCCGTCGAGCGATTGAAGAATCAAGGCGTGTCGCAACCGACCTCTCCGGGATAGACAAACCTGGGGAGTCGTCTTCATCAGCAACCCGACGTTCCCCCGAGAAGCACCGTTCGCAGCAATTCCAATCTGTCAGCGATGAGTCGGATGACGAGGACCTGTACGCTTCTCCTACACGGCTCGAGACCGCATTGTCAATCGGAGGCGCGGGCCCTCGCCGCCCGCCTCCCTCGAAATCTAGCGGACCGACCCCGTTCCCCAGCTCCTCATTGTTTGGCGTCCCAACCCTCCTTTTGTCAGAAGGGCCCGCAACCCAGACGGCACCGACCCTCCCGGACTCTGACGAAGATGACATGGAAGAGGTCCCCGTCGAGCGGACCCATTTCGAACCTTCGGGAAATGGCCAACTTCGGCTGACTTCCAACACGGCGCAACCAACGCCCGAACTTATTGTCGAGGACCCGGAGAAACAGGCGTCGGCTCCCCCGAGGTCACCAATCTCCATTGACGAAGAAATGGAGGAGGTCGAGGTCGAGGTGGTGCAGCCTGCTGCTGGCGTTAAGCGCCCTGAAGCTAGGAGGTTATCCACCGACTTGGGTCTAGCGGACGCCGTCGCCCGTGCGCCACTAAATGCACAGCCGCCACGTCGCGCGGAAGTATCTCCCGCCTTAGTGTCTCCCCCGGCATTCTACGCTTCTCGCCGGGACGATTCCGTCGAGCAACCTAGCCCTCCCAGCGCGGCCGCCTCTGCAACTGCTTCCGCCCAGATCACTCTAGGCACGCCCTCGAAACCACCAGGCACCATTCTCGGGCTCGGGCCCGCGTCGACCGTATCTCCAAAGCGCACCCCAGGACCAGATTCCTCAGACTCTGAGGAAGACCCCGACCAGATCCCGTGGTCCCGATCTCCGAGCCCCACAGCGAAGACGAATGCGGCCGCGAATGGTGGCGCACGGGAGGAAGAGGACGGCTGGGACGCCGCGCAGGAGATTGACCCGCACGCGGAGGAGGATGAGTACACGCGCTTCCTGTCGCAGGTGAAGGGCAAGGACATCGACGCGGTGCGGCGCGAGATCGACGAGGAGATCAGGGATCTCAACAAGCAGAAGAAGAGCGCGATGCGCGACTCGGAGGACATCAACCAGCAGATGATATCGCAGATTATGGTGCGTTCTCCGCTCTGGGCGATTTTGGTTTTTTTTTTTGCCCGCGCCGTGACTGAGCCGGACGGATTCGCGGTCACAGATCATGCTGCGTCTCTTCGGCATCCCGTACATTACCGCGCCGATGGAGGCCGAGGCTCAGTGCGCCGCGCTGCTCACGCTTGGGCTCGTCGACGGCATTATCACAGACGACTCGGACGTGTTCCTATTCGGAGGCGCGCGGGTACTCAAAAACATGTTCAACCAGTCCAAGACGGTCGAGTGCTTCCTCCTGCCCGACCTTGAGCGTGAGCTCGGATTAGACCGCGACAAACTCGTCCGACTTGCGTACCTCCTCGGCAGCGACTATACCGAGGGTCTGCCAGGCGTGGGGCCAGTTGTTGCGATGGAGCTCCTCAGCGAGTTTCCGGGCCACGATGGGTTGCACAAGTTCAAGGCGTGGTGGACGAAGGTACAAAGCGGGCGGGATAAGGCGGACGAGAGCGCGAGCAAGTTCAGGAAGCGTTTCGTAAGCATTCTCGTTTGGCAATCGTTCACGAGCTACATGCTAACCGGTGTGTTTAGAAAAAGAAATTCAAGGAGTTGTATCTCCCTACTGAGTGGCCGAATGCTTCTGTGGTGAGTCTGCTAATAAAGTTTCCACTTTTGCACATAATAACTAACGTGTTATTCAAGAGGGACGCCTACTACCATCCTACTGTCGATGAATCTACAGAGCCGTTCAAGTGGGGCATGCCCGACCTCGACGCTCTCCGCGGGTACGCCCCTTCCCGTCTCCACCGCCCCGCTCGCTCGCTCGCTCACACCCACTCCACAGGTTCCTCAACTCCGAGCTCGGCTGGGACCAGCCCAAAGTGGACGAGCTCCTGCTGCCGATCATCCGCAAGATGAGCCGGCGCGCGCAGGGCGCGTCCGCGGGCGGGCAGGGCACGCTCGCGGGCTTCTTCGACGTCCCGCTCGGCGCGAACGCCGCGCCGCGCAAGCGCCAGGCGTACGCGAGCAAGCGGCTGCAGCAGGTCGTGTCCGACTTCCGCAGGCAGCAGGCGCGCGCGGGGGAGGGCTCTGGGACCCCCGGGCCTGCATCTGCTTCTGCTTCTGCGTCTGCGTCGGGCGAGGATGTGAATGGGAGCGGAGGAGAGGGAGAGGAGGAGGCGAGGCCGGCGAAGAAGCGGAAGAAGACCTCTGAGACCAGAGGAAGGGGGAGGGGGAAAGGGAAAGCGGTGGGTGCTGCCGCTACTGCTGCTGCTGGAGATGCAGGTGCACCGTCTGCCGCTGGACGGGGACGAGGACGGGGTGCTACTCGCGGTCGCGGGAGGGGACGGGGTGCTAAAAGGGCTTCGAAGAAGCGCGAGAAGACTCCATCTGACAGTGAGGACGAGGACGCGTTTGAACCTAGTCTGGCTCAGGAAGGCGCGGAGGTGCCGGGTCCGAGTCGGGAGGAGCTAGGTCTGCGACCGCGGCCCAAACCGCGGCCTGTGCGGAAGCCTCAGAACGTTGAGACCGGCGGGACTGCTGATGATGGTATGGACGCGGAATGAAATGACGTTGTAACTTATTCGTTGTACCTGTAGTCTTCTAGTGCTCATGTCGCATTTCTACTCACACACTACTCACACCGGTATCACAATATGCGATCATGGGAAGCAGCGTTTTGAGAAAAGCGAAAGATACAAGTCTATTCATCTGCTTCCGTGTCACGCTCCACCCTCGCCTGAACAACGGAGTTGACGTTAGGGCTAAGGTCTTCCGATAGAATGAGGAACACATACCTTGTTCTGCTCGTAGCCGCCCAGCTCCTCCACCAGTCCTCCGAACGGATACTCGCGGCGGATGGCAGGCATAGCGGGGTGGGTGTAGCTGACCAGAACACCAAAAGTGACAAAGCCGAGGACGGCTATCGAGAACCAGCGCGCCGCGGTGGGGGGAGCGACCACGGGGACGTCCGGGCCCCACATGGAGAGGATTTCCTCTTGCTCGTGCAGCTGTTCTGTTATCAGACACATTTCCTACGCACATGAGGACCCTGCATGTGCTCACTGTCTCGCCGTAGTTCCTCCGGAACTGCATATCTTCCCAGCCGCGAGCGGGGCGCGTCTGCTTGGAGACGTAAGGGAGGCGGGGGTAGTCGGCGAGCTGAGGGTCGTCATCCACGCCCGTGAAGACGGGAACGGCCTGGGAGGAGGCCTGGGTAGCAGCGGGGGTGGCGTAGGACCTGATGCGGGCGGCGCGGGCAGAGGCCCTGGCCTGGAGGGCGGCCCGCCGTGCGAGGGTGAGGGAGGAGTTCATGGTGTGGGACGAGCAGGCGCCGGTGCAGCTGTCGCACTCGGAGTGACGCGGAGGCGAGAGCGCGTGACGCGCGTGACCAGGGCGCGCGAGAAGGGCGTGACGGAGATGAGGCGAGCCGCGGCGGCGGATGCGTGCCAAGCGGGCAGATGCGACGGTTAACGTTGGAATGTGCTTGGGGGATGTCGAGGAAGAGCCTGCAGCGCTGGTGTGAGACGTGAATTTGGGGGGAAGGGGGCGGGGATTAGGTGCGGGGCGGGAGCGTTCGGGCGGGTGCTGCGTGCGCCGGGGGCGGCCGAGAGGGCTGGTGGCGGGTTGAAAGAGGGCGTGAGGCGCTGCGGGCGAGGACACGCCGCCTGCGAAGAGGCCTCGGGACGGGAGCCAGCGCGCGAGGGAGAGGCCATCACCCGCGAACGTCGACATCAGCGAGAAGGGTGCGAAGCTCCTCGCCCGCGCCCAGCCCGCCAATCCGCCACCGCCCACCCCACGCCCCGCCTCGCCTCTCTGCCTCTTGCTCCGCCCCCGCGACCCCCGCACGGCCCTCAGCCTCTCCCGCCCGAGCCCCGCGCCCCGCCCATGGCCGTCGCCCGCTCCTTTCCCGCCCAGAACGGCGCGACACGCGACGTCGAGGCGGAGCTCGCCCGGCAGCGCGCGGAGAAGCGGCGCGCTGCCGGCAGCCTCAGCCCCGTCCACTTCACCAAGGACCTCCTCCTCGGGTGCGCCTCCGTTCTCTCGTCTCCACCCGTCCCCCGCCTTAATGTAGCGTGCTCGCGCAACCCCCACCCGCTCCCGGACCCCGTTCGCCGCACCCAGCGATGACTGGCACTGCATGTTCCTCAACCGGCTCTGCAGCGGGGTCTCCATGCTCCCGTTCGAGGACCCGCCCGAATCCGTGCTCGATCTCGGGTGCGGCAGCGGCCTCTGGGCAATCGAGGCGGCCAAAGCGTGGCCGGTAAGTTGATTTCGATTATGGGGCACGCGCGGTAGATGGAATCTCCCGATGACGACCGAATCTCACTTCAGGACACCAAGATCATCGGTTTTGACCGTCGTGAAGTGCAGCCCGACCTGACTCAGTCCAATCTGGGGATCGAGTACAGAGATCTGTCTAGACGAGTGGTGTGGGTACATGGCAACTTGTGCGTATACTCTCCATTTCTGCCGGAACGTCGCATTGACCATACCCTCCCCTCTAGCTTAGATCCCTTACCATTTGACTCAAACCATTTTGACTTTATTCGGATATGTTGCATCGGGCTAGAGGTTCCAGAAGACTCATGGCAAGAGTTACTGGAGGTATGTTTCCTCGTGTGTGAAGCCGATCGGGCTCGTGTTCCTTTCCCCGGAACACTGTAGCTTATTGGTCGTGCGTGATCTTTGTTGCTGTTCAAATGGCAATCGTCCTATAGGGAACGATCCTCCACAACTGCTCGCGTTTGCTGCTTGTGATCGCTCCGCTAATACTTGTCAAACTATAGGAAGTTTCCCGAGTGCTAAAACCAGGAGGTGCTTTAGAGGTGAGCAGCACACGCCCGTACTTTTCAACTCTAACAGCTGTGCAGGTCTACGAAGAAGATCCGCTCTTCCCGGCAGGAAAATCTCTACGACATGATTACGATCGAACGTCTAGCCTTCGAGTTCCTAACGAGCGCGTACGAGCCGACTCAACGGCATCAGCATATACGACTGCAACGACACATACGACCCGCACACAATCATCTGTCACCTCCTCTTCAAACTTGAACATCACAACCGAACATAATACGAACTCCGCCTCCCTCGACTCCTACCTCTCCTCATCTTCAGCCTCCGACTCCCTGGATTCCATGTACGTGCAAGACCACTCGCGGCTCAAACGTGCATGGGAGAAAATGCTCGACCAACACTTCCTCACCCACAAGCTCACCACCGTCCTCCCCCTCTACCTCACCTCCTTCTTCAAGAACGTCCAGGTCCACCCGACGGCATACGTCCTCCTCCCGCCCCCTTCCAGCGAGCGCGACTACAGCACGCCCACAGAACTCAACAGGGACACCCCCGATGACGCCGACGAGGGGCTGCAGCACTGGGTGTCGGAGATGCGCTCGGGCATGGTGCGCCTCGACGGCGACCCCGCACACCGCAAGTCAGCAACGGCGGCGCTGCGTGCGCGGCCGTCGATCTCGTCTATCACGATGTGGAACACCTTGCACCTCACGCGACAAATGCGCATCATCTCCTCGTGTAAGGAGGCGATCTGGCAGGCGTACCTGACGCTAGCTATAGGCTCGGACGGCAGCGTGGGCAGTCAGCCTAGTGAGCCGCTACGGGACGAGTTCGAGAGGGATTGGTCCCTGTGGGAGGCGTAAGTGTCGCTCTTCGACTATGCATTGGATAGATGCTCACGATGCTGCAGCGACATGAAGGACCGGATAGGCATCCGGAATTATGCCAAGGACGCGTTTCTGGGGAAGGACGCCGACGCGTTCAGCGAGCGATCGGCGTCTGTGTACCGGTCGTCTAAGAGCATGGGCGGGAGCGGCCACTCCGATCCAGACAAGTCGGCGTCGCTGTGCCGGGCGTTGAGAGGATTCGTGGCGTGGAAGCAGGCAGCGTCATAGCCGCCGCCGGGCGCGCTTCCATCCGCTGTTATGATGTATGGCGCCGGCGATCCGGAACCCCACCCTCACTATACCCTAGACAGTGCACATACTATGGATCATGCTTTCGCTATGCTTTCTACGCACCATTTACGTTTGCCTCCCCGACGGACACCAGCACCAGCACCAGCCGAACCGGGGCAAGGTTTGCAAGTGGGGTCGCGTGCGCGCGTAAGATGAGATGCCCCGATTTGGAGTGCGGGCAGAGATTAGATTGATCTTCCGGGACGAAAGCAGGACGTTCTGTCGTCTGCTCCAGGCCGTCTCCTTTGTCCCTTCTCATCCGATCGTTCCTCCTCCACACATCAACACACCCACCATCTACGCCGCCATGTCCGAGCCAGCAAAGGTCGACCCCCCCAAGCCCGAGGATTCCACCGCCGCCGCCGACTTCACCAAGTACAAGGTGCGCACGCGCCGCCGCTTAGATTTTTCCTGCGCGTCGCCTGTCCCCGCCTGCCCGCTTGCCCGCCCGCCCGTCGGCAACGGCTCGCGTCCGCGGTGCCGCGCAGGCTCTCGACGGGCAGCCACGCTGACCGCTTCCTTTTCGCCCTCTCGGCGTGCGTGCAGATCGCGTCGGACATCGTCAACAATGTTATGAAGAAGCTCGTCCAGCTGTCCGTCGAGGGCGCGAAGGTGCTCGACATCTGCGTCGAGGGCGACAAGCTCCTCGAGCAGGGCACCGGCGCGGTGTACAACAAGGCCGTCAAGGGCGTGAAGGTGCCCAAGGGTGCGTGCATCCCGCCCCCCGACCGTGTTTGCTTTTTTGCTCACTGTAGGGACCGCCGGCGGGCCCCCTTTCGCTCCCTTCCTCCACCTTTCCCCTTTCCCCCTCGACCTCGACCTTTGAACGAACACCGTCCCGGGCCCCCACACAGGCATCGCGTTCCCGACGTGCGTGTCCGTGAACAACGCCGTCGCGCACTTCTCGCCGCTCGCGTCGGACCCGTCCTCGTCGCAGACGCTCGCCGCGGGCGACGTCGTGAAGCTGCACCTCGGCGCGCACATCGACGGCTACGCGGCGGTGAGCGCGGAGACGCTCGTCGTCGGCGCGTCCGCGGCGGAGCCCGTCACGGGGCGCCGCGCGGACGCGCTCCTCGCGGCGTGGACCGCCGCCGAGGCCGCGATGCGCCTCGTCAAGGTCGGCGGCCGCAACTGGGCCGTCACGGACGCCGTCGGCAAGATCGCGGCCGCGTTCGACTGCAAGCCCGTCGAGGGTGCGTGCTCTTGCTCTCTTTTTGGCGTTTTTGAGGCCCCGTGCGATGGGGGCAGGGGCGCGGGATGGGGAAAGTGGAGCTGACTTTGGGTGCGGCGCTGGGCGCTGTGGTTTTGCAGGTATGCTCTCGTGCCAGCAAGCCCAGAACGTGATCGACGGCAAGAAGCGCATCATTCTCAACCCGGTGGGTTTGTCCGTTGGGATCCTGCAGTTTTTAGCCTGACGATCTGTGCAGTCTGAGGAGCAGAAGAAGGGCTTCGAGGCCGCGACGTTTGCGGAGAACGAGGTCTGGGGCATCGACATTCTTGTGGCGACCAGCGAGGACGGCAAGGTGCGCACTCGCCCCTGTGTGCGCCGAGGCATTGGTGGCTTACATGGATCGCATTTAGGCCCGTCTCGAGGAGTCAAGAACGACTGTTTACCAAAAGGAGTCGACCGTCACGTACCAGCTCAAGATGAAGACGTCGCGCGCGGTCTTCTCCGAGGTGCAAAAGAAGGCAGGGCCCTTCCCCTTCAACATCCGTTGTCTCGAGGACGAGAAGCGTGCGCGGCTAGGCCTCCAGGAGGCCGTCCAGCACAGCCTCGTCAAGCCGTACGAAGTGATGTGAGTGCTCGGTGTCTCAGGGGGCGCTCTCGCCTGCCGCCTTGCCCTGCGTTCTGACTGACGCACGACCGGGGGGCCGTCGTAGCTACACGCCTGCGAACACGTTCGTCGCCGCGTTCCACTTCACGATCGCGCTGCTGCCCGGCGGGCCGGCGATGATCTCGCACCCGCCGGTGTGGTTCAAGCCCGAGCTCGTCAAGTCGGACAAGGCGCTCGAGGACGCGGAGCTCAAGGAGCTGCTCACGAAGCCGCTGCGCGAGAGCAAGAAGGCGAAGAAGAAGGCCAAGGCGGAGGGCGAGGAGGCCAAGGCGGAGTGAGCGCGACGGCCTTTTTTTGCGCGGGAGGTGCACACGATGTGTGTGCCCGCGCGTGTGCATGTGTGTAAGGGCAGAAGAATATAAATGCGCGAACATGTAGCATCAACCAATTTTTTCCCGCTCGTTGGAACGTCTGCGACTGCGTGCTTTTGGGGAGGCCAGATTGGATGTGAGGCGTTCATGATTGGATTGAGAGACTACAAAATACAAGGCGGACGAGATAAGACACCGGACTCCGGAGGACGTCGGTGCGAGCGGAACGGGTAGCTTCCATACTATGCAGAATGACGCGGCTTGCGGTTATCTTCACGGAACGCCGGTGGTCGCCGGCGCCGGCGGCACGCGCTCCGCGTCCTCGCCAAATTCCCCGATGGTGCGGACGACGAGGTCTACGTTCTCGAGGAACGCGTTGGACGCGAGCCGCGCGAGGCGGACGGTGAGCGTCGTGAACGTCCTGTTTACCGGCGCCTCGGAGGTCAGCCTTTCCGCCGGTAGGGGAAGGGGGGAAAAGCGGTGCTCACGCTACGAGGTCGCGCCCCTCGACGGAGAGGGCGCGGCGGACGACGTCGGGCTGGAGCTCGCGGTCGACGTCGATGACCTGCTTCGCGATCCCGGCGTGCTTTTCGGACGCGAACGGGATGCGCATCGTGCTGTGTGCGCCGTGTTTGCGCGTTGACAAAAAGTGGTCGAATTGAGCATGGGGGCATCGGCGGAGATCAAGCGCCCGCGAGAGTGCGCCTTACATGGTGTGCCACTGCACGTCGGACGGCGCGGCGGGTGCTCCTCCTCCGGACATGGCGGTGGTGGCGGATGGCGGTCAAGGATTTGCTTGCTAGGACGCCGGAAATGCTTCCGTCGGGGCGACGACGCCGGCGGCTGCTGCCACTGCGCGTGGACCATCAGTGCCACCATCGCGTGCGCCGCCGCGCATCTAGGCGCCGGCGGGGTGGCGGCGCTTTGTGTTGTGTACACTGCCGCCGCCGACGGTGAACAAACGGGCGCCCTCCGCCGCCGCCCGCGTCACCGCGGCGCGCGCGGGCCCTCCGCGGGGAGCGTGGTGGCGGCCCTTCGCTACGCGACGCCCGTATTTTTAGGTCCCCGACCCTCAAGGCGCCGCCGGTACCGCGAGCGATGCATGAGGTGTGCTCCCCCGCGGGGCGCAAGCCCCGGGTGTACCCTAGGGAGGACCATGTGCGGGGGGCGTTCTGTGCCTTCTGTGCGCATGCGTAACTGTCGTTCTCTCATTTGTCGAGCGGCTGGCCATGCACGCCTCTGCGCCCGCGTAGGGGACGCATATGGTGGTGGGCCCTCGGTAGGGCTCCAAAGCCTAAGAATAGCGGGCAGATCTACACAACTCCACGTGGAGTGGTGATGGGCGCGGTGGGGCGCTGGTTGCGCCGTCTACTTCATGCGGGCGACCATCTGCCGTCCGTCGTCCTCGCCGACCGCTCCAGCCTCCGATGCTTATCCTTCTGTGCACCCCGACGGCGGTTTTCGATCGAGCCACTCTGAGCGTCCGACCGAGTCGTATCTTCAAGCAGCCCGATGGACAAAAATACCACAATCGGTGTGCTTAGTGAATCGACCGTCGACGGAGGCATTCAGCATTGGGCGATCGATGATTGTCAAGAAAATCGTGTTATTATAATGCATTGAACGATCTGCACGAGCGGCGTGTATATGAGCTATCTGAAGCAACGACAAGTGTCTTGGACGGACAGGCACGCCGATCGATGCATTTCCCTTATGGGGGAAATCGGGGTGGGCGAAAATAAGAGGACGTTGTTTGTCGGTGTTGTCGCCATTTGTGATCGAAGTTGATCCCATTCCTTCCGAAAGCGGCAATCCGCTGGGTTTCACGGCGACACATGTCGACTGGCTGCCCTGCTGCAACGTCGGCCCCGCCCTCTTGCTCCTCTCTCCCTGTTTCTGCAGGATCGCCCCTGTAGGTCTCATCGGTGCGTATCGAGGCCCCGTTAAGTTGCGTTTTGCGTCTGCTCGCGATTGACTTTGGAAACAATTCCAGGGACGGCCGTCTCGGGCTCGAGAGATCGCACGCACCCCGGGCCCCCGGCCTCTGCAGCGATAACGACGAATCAACCCCTATGGCGAGCGCCGTAGGTGACCCTATGGCGACCTCCACCTCGTCAAGTTCGGGTCCGGGAGCGCCGTAATCCCTTTTTCCGCCTGGAATTTTGGGCGTCCTAGCCCCTGTCCCGCTGGCGGCGTCGCTCGTCCGTCAGCCGGGCCTCCCACTCCATCCAATGGATCTCCATGGGCCTCCGCTCTCGACGATGGCCCCCCTAGGCTCCAACCCGAGTGCGACCGTCGGACCCCCCGCTGCCCCACCAGCCCCGGAGCCTGCGTGCAGAGCCTGTGCTCGCTGCACGTCCGCCCCGCTCGGCCCAAATATAGACGGCGACGCACTCTGTGCACATGCGTGCTGATGGCCGCGGGTTGCGGACACGCTTCTCTGGAATGGGCTCGCATGGCGGGCGCATATGGGCCGTAGATGCCATCGCGCAGAGCTGCACGGACAGCTCACATGAGCGGCGCTTCGTGCGCGAGACCACGGGCGCCACCCGCCCAAACCCCAATTCCCCGATGGATCGCGCAATCGAGCGGCGTCCCAGCGCCGCTCTTGGTGAGGTCGAATGCACACTCTATCGAGGCTCTCTTATCGTTTTCATTAACCCAAGTGGATTCTACTCCAAGTCCTTTCGTAAGAGGCGCCGGATCCGTGGTGCCTCGCCGACCTGAACCGCAATCTAAAATGTAAAATTAGGCGTCCGACCTCTCCACCCATCGGGGCCTCCACATCCAGACCGACCTTCGAGTTCTCGATAAAAGGTCCGCGAAATCTCGCTAAGCACCCCGTGGTCGAACTCGCCTCCCCCAGCCAGCTCCTCCCCCACTCACACCCACCCACCCCACTCATAGACAACCACACGCCATGTCTATCCCTCTTGCCTTCCTCCACGGCCTCCCCACCTCCGCCCCCGAGCTCTCGCTCGGCGAGCACCTCGCCGCGGCGGTCACCGACTCCGGCCGCATCTCCACTCTCCTAGACTGCCTCCCCTCCACCGATGCCCCCGCCCTCTGGTCCTCAGACACCACACGCTCCCCCCTCTCCCACGCCGCACTCCGCCGCTTCGTTGCGGCGTTCGTCCTCCCCACCTCGGGCGTCCACCACCAGCAGTTCGCGCCCAACGACCGGGTCATGGTCGTCCTCCCGACGAGCCCCGAAAACGCCGTCGCCCTCCTCGCCGTTTCCTCCTACCACGCCTGCGCGCCCGTCAACTCGACCTGCACCGCGGGAGAGCTCTTCGACGACGCGCGTCGGTTAGGGGCCAAGGCCGTCCTCACTACCCCCGAGGCCGCCGACCGCCTCGAGCTCTCGCGGTTGCGCGACGAGCTCCGGTGCGAGGTCGTCTTCCTCCACCCCCGCGCCGACGGACCGGCCGGGTTGTTCGATCTTTCGGTCATGGGTTACGGCGCGTCCGTCGACGCCTTCGTCGAGAAGCCGTCCGCCGTCCCCTCCAAGCTCCACGGCCTCCACGACCAGTCCCTCGTACTGCACACGTCGGGCACAAGTGGGAAGAAGAAGGTCAGTGGTTTCGTCGTGACATGCTGTGCCGAGCCCCTTTTGCTGACGACGCCACAGGTCGTGCCTTACACTCTGCGCTCGCTGATCGTCGGGACATGTGCAGTAATGCACTCCTGGGAGCTGCGGCCCGACGACGTGAACAGTGAGTAGCCGGTTTCAGATCATGTCGATCCTCAGGAGTCGGACTCTGACACATCGCCCGACCCCTCAGTGAACATGATGCCGCTCTTCCACGTTGGCGGCATTGTCCGCAACCTCTGGGCGCCAGTCTTCTCCGGCGGCAGCGCTATCATGTGCCCGGGGTTTGACAGCACCGCTTTCTGGCCGATCGTCATGGCCTGTGGGGCTACGTGGTACGTATTTTTGGGCCTCTCGCACTCCTCTTCGCAGGTATTTATTGACTTGCCGTGGCTGTGCAGGTACTACGCAGCGCCTACGATGCACTTGGCTATTCTCGGCTCCAAGCCGTCCGAGGTCGTGCCCCAGCGCGACACCAGGATGCGCATGATCGCGAACGCGGCCGGCGGACTCCTCCCGTCGCTCGCGATTCAGCTCAAGAGCATGTTCGGCGCGATCGTCCTCCCGTCGTACGGCATGACGGAGTGCATGCCCATCGCCTCCCCGCCCACCACGTACCAGCTCGACCGCCCCAGCTGCTCCGGCCTCGCGTGCGGCCCCCACCTCTCCATCCGCGACCCGTACGACATCGAGCGCGAGTTCCCGGTCGGCACGACCGGCGCGGTCTGCGTGCGCGGCGTGCCCACCTTCGACGGGTACGAGACGAGCCCCGGCGCGCCCCTCGACACGTCCGCCTTCTCCTCCGAGGGCTGGTTCGAGTCCGGCGATGTCGGCTACATGGACGCGGACGGCTACCTCTACATCACCGGCCGTTCGAAGGAGATCATCAACAAGGGCGGCGAGGTCATCTCGCCGTTCGAGATCGAGGAGGCCATCTCCACCCTCGCCGCGGGCCGCGTCAAGGCCACCATCGCGTTCTCCATCCCCCACGACGTGCTCATGGAGACGATCGGCGTCGTGATCGTCCCCGCGCCCGATGTGCCCCGCATCGGCCTCCCCGACCTGCTCGACCTGCTCAAGGCCCAGCTGCACCCGTCCAAGTGGCCGTTCGCGATCGTCTACATGGACGATCTCCCGAAGAACGCCGCGGGCAAGCCCCTCCGCATCAAGCTCGCGGAGCGGCTCGGCATCACGCTCCTCACGGACCACACGCCCGCCATCGAGCGTCACTACGAGGCCGAGGTCCCGTCCAAGGACGTGCCCCTCTCGACGCCCATCGCGTGCTCCGCCGTCTCCGCTAGCGCGGAAGCCGTCGAGCAGGCGATCAAGAACATCAACGGTGTCGACGAGGTTGCGGTCCGCCTCCCCAAGGACGGCATCTTCGAGGCCCTTGTCGCGGTCCTCCCCGCCTCCCCCCTCGAGCAGCCCCTCACCGCCACCTCCATCGCCGAGGCGCTCGCCGCCGTCCTCCCCGGGTACGCCCTGCCGCACCCGCTCCACGTCGTGCAGGAGCGCCTCCCGCGCAGCGCAGACGGCGCGGTCGACTGGGAGCGCATGGAGGCCGAGCTCGCGCGCCGCGGCGCGTCCACCCTCTCCCCGCACGCGCAGACTGTCCGCAAGATCGTCGCGGACCTGCTCGAGCGCGACTGCGCGGCGATCACGGCCGAGAGCGACTTCTTCCTGCTCGGCGGGAACTCGCTCCTGCTCGGGCGGCTTGCGCACCTCATCCGCAAGGAGACGGGCGCGTCGGTGCGCGTCGCGGACATCTTCGCGCGCAGCACGATCGACGGCATCGCCGCGCTCGTCGAGGCCGCGTCGAAGCCCGTGTTCCGCGAGACGGAGCTCGGCAAGCCCCACAGCGGCCGCACGAGCATCGCGTCGACCGCGGAGGGCTCCACCGACGACGAGGGCCACGGGCGCAAGGAGAAGGGCCGCGTGCGGATCCAGTCCGAGGCGAGCAGCATCGTCGACGTGCCCGCCCTCTCGTACGGCGACTTCGAGGCCGGCGCGGACAAGCACCGCGGGCAGACGCACCCGCTCTCGCTCCTCGTGCAGGCCATCCCGCTCGTCTTCTTCTACCCGCTCAAGGTCGGCTTCACGTGGGCGGGCATCGTCTTCATCCTCTCCCTCTTCACGCACTTCATCTCGGACGTGTTCTGGGAGCGACTCGGTGCGCTCCTCACGGCGATCGTCGGCGCCCGCCTCGCTGCGCGCATCGTCATGCCCCTCTTCGCGATCGCGTTCAAGTGGATCGTCATCGGCCGCTACAAGGCGGGCTCGTACCGCTTCTGGAGCGCGTACCACCTCCGCTGGTGGCTCACGAACCAGTGCCTGCGCATCGCCGGCCGCGGCGTGTTCGCGGTGCACCCCGCGCTCGAGGTGCTCTACTACCGCATGCTCGGCGCGCGCATCGGCAAGGGCGTCCGCATTAGCCCCGACGCGCGCCTCGCCGAGTTCGACCTCCTCACGCTCCAGGACGGCTGCACGATCGACAACGCGCTCGTGCGCGGCTTCTGCGTCGAGCGCGACGGCTTCTTCCGCCTCGACCGCGTCGTCGTCGGCCGCGACGCGACGATCAACACGTACACGCAGGTCTCGCCCGGCGCGGTCATCCCCGACGGCGCGACGTTCGGCCCGCACGCGTCCTCGCACGACGAGCCCTCGCCCGACGGGCACGCGCAGTACAACCGCGCGGCGGTGCGCCAGCCGCACTGGCTGCTCAAGCTCCTCGTCGCGTGGCCGCTCATCCTGCTCGTCAAGTTCGCGGCGCACCTGCCGTGGTTCGCGGCGCTGTACATGCTCCTCTCGCAGGCGCCGCCAAAGGGCAACTTCAACGCGCTCGAGCGCGTCATCGTCTGGTTCTCGTCGCCGCAGCGCGTCGCGTGGCACAGCTGCGCGCGCATCGTGCGCGTCGTCTGCCCGCCCGTCTTCCAGGTCGTGTTCGGCATCGTGCTCAAGCGCGTCATGGGCCTCAACCGCGAGTGCGCGGCCACAGACGCGTCGCAGCTCGCGCTGCTCCGCCGGTACATCAACGCGCGGCTGCTCGGGCGCGACGCGCTCAAGCGCGCGTTCGACATCCTCGGCACGCACTACGAGGCGACGTCGCTCGTCTGGCGCGCGATGGGCGCGAAGGTCGGCAAGCGCGTGTACTGGCCCGGCTCCGGCGTGCACTGCCCCGACCCCGAGCTCTTCGAGGTCGGCGACGACGTCGTGTTCGGCTCGCGCTCCGAGGTGCTCACCACCGACGGCGTCGGCTCCGGGCGCGTCGTCGTCCGCGCGGGCGCGATGGTCGCCGACCGCGTCGTCCTCCTCCCCGGCACCACCGTCGGCAAGCGCACGGTCATGGGCTCGGGCTCGCTCGGGCGCCGTGGCTCGGCGTACGAGGACGGCTCGGTCTGGATGGGCTCCGAGGGCGGCGAGGCCGTGTGCTTCAAGGCCGGCGCGAAGCTCGAGGGCGACGACGACTCGTCTACGGTGACGCCCTTCGGCCGCGCGTTCTACGAGCGCAAGGCGTCCTTCTTCGTGCTGCCCTACCCCCTCCTCGTCCTCATCAACGTCCTCGTCGCCATCCTCTGCGCCGGCTACTGGTCTATCGCCGCCGTCGTCGGCACGCAGGTGCTCAACCTCCTCCGCATCCACCTGCCGCAGCTCGACCTCTTCCGCAGCGGCCCGCGCCAGCCCTTCGTCCTCTTCGGCCTCATCTCGTGCTGGTTCGTCATCACGCTCACCATCCAGGCGCTCCTCGCGCTCGCGTGGGTCGTCGTCGCCAAGTGGCTCGTCATCGGCCGCCGCGCGCAGGGCTCCTTCGACTGGGACAAGAGCTCGTACTGCCAGCGCTGGCAGCTCCACCTCGTCCTCGCCCGCCCGCTCTACCGCGGCTACGGCAACGGCGGCGTGCTCGGGCCCCTCACCGGCTCCGCGTACATCGTCTGGTTCATGCGCGCGCTCGGCGCGACCATCGGCCGCGACGTCTCCCTCTGGGCGAGCGGCCGCGTCGGCCTCATGACCGAGCCCGACCTCGTCGAGCTCGGCGACCGCGTCGCGCTCGACGACTGCTCCGTCGTCGCCCACGTCAACTCGCGCGGCCACTTCTCCCTCAACAAGCTCCACATCGCGTCATCGTGAGTCTCCCCCCAATCCTACCTTTCCCACCCACCGTGCTGACTTTACGTCTCTCTCTTCTCACAGATGCGCGATGCGCTCCGGCTCTCGCCTCCTCTCCGGCGCGTCGATGGAGGAGGGCTCCATGCTCCTCGAGCACACGCTCCTCACCTCGGGCGAGGTCGCCGAGTCCGGCGGCGTGTACGTCGGGTGGCCCGCGCGCCCGCTCGACCAGGAGACGTACATGCGCCGCCTGTCGGCCGTGCAGATCACCGCCGCGCTCGACTCGAGCGCGCGCTACACGAAGCTGCAGCGCGCGCACAGCGACCTCGAAGCGGAGAAGCGGCGGCTCGACAAGAAGATCGAGGTGCACCAGCGCGAGCTGCGCGAGGCGCGCCGCCGCGTGGAGGGCATGCTCCGCGCGGCCGAGGGGATGCGGCGCTCGAGTGCCCCCTCGCCCACGCAGTGAGCGGCGCGGGTCGGGACGTGTTCTAGACGGTTACTGTAGATTTTTTCTCCCTCTTAGATGCGCTTTTGGGCGGTGTATCGCTATCTCCGTTGTATCTGGGCTGTCGTGTATCATTTGTTGTAGCATACTTATCACTGGGACGGAATGACATGGTTGTCTTTCAAAACACTTTTGGTCTGACGCGTGCGCCAATGAGGAGCCTCGGATTGGGAGCGCGAGCGGTGGGAAGATGAGCGGCTCGCTTCTCTTCTCTTCTCCTTCTCCGACGTCCTCAGCTTCTCGTGGCACTGGACTGGTACTCCCAGAGACTTTGGAACCTTCTCTCAACCAGGGACCGCTCTCATTGTTCGTACTTGGCGAGATTATGGCCTCCGCCGGACTTTGCGACGGCGTTTGCGCTCGTATCCGCTTGACGTACAGGGTATTCACCTTGTAGAAGAGATCGGAGCTGCGAAGTTCGACTGTGTAGGGCGTACAAAGGTGGCTGACATGTGTGAACCACGGATGATCAAAGTCATGAAGATGTTTCTAAGGGTCCCTGCGCGGGACCTCAGACTCTCACCGCGGGTGATGACAAACGGTGAGAGGTCTTCGGCCAGCTCAGGTGACGTCAACCCTGACGATCACTCTACCAGCCTCACGGGGTTACCACTGTGTACCAGTGATTAATCTCCGCATGCGGATGTATATGCACATATCTCTAGGCCCTTGAGAATGAGTCCGAGGTCCGAGGGGGGCGTATTTGGACTCGTTCGAACGGTGGGCCGTTCAAGTCCCTACCCAAGCTGTTGGGTAATGGTGGCGAGATGAGTTCTCAAGGCATAATCACAAACGACGTAGAGATGATCTTGCCGCACTTGTTCCACACCCATGAGACGGTGACCAACGGCATTTACGTCTTCAGGGGCTCTCTCCAAGATGTTTTCGAGCGCACTGTACGCACTCGCACGCGCAACTTCAAAGTTCGCTGCGCCGGGCCGTACGGGCCCCAAGCACACTAGCCCACAGTCATGAACAGGTGATTCCAGTGAAGGACTCTGAACACAACCTGTAAGTCCATCGTTCCGGTTTCCCGCCAGCGAGTAGGCATGCAATCTATGTCTGCATTCCAAACATGATACACACGCCGGACGCTCTCGTTGAGTGGGTGCATAGAGCTGCGCATATACATTCAATGCACTACTCAAGACCGCCAAACGCCAACAACGGTGGGGAGGCTTTCCAATCGTCTGTGAACACGTGAGCGCACGCGGCACACCGCTCTTCTCCCCTCCCTCGCTCCCTGGGCCGTATTCCACGCGCGCTGACTACGCCTTTCGTCCGACGCCTGCGCACAATTCACCGGATAAAGGATTTAGCCACCTTACAGCTCACGAGGGCACCGCCGTGTCGCCCGCTCCCCTGGGCCCCGGGCTGCTCACACGCATCAGGCGCGATCGACAACAACGTTCCTCAAAAATGGGCCCCGCGCACGCTCTCCGTGGACGCGCGCGGCGCGTATAAGGCAACGCGCGGCGACGGCCCTGCCCGCGTTCCGTAACGTGCCCTCTCAGGGACGCGGGTGCAGACGCGGGCCGCTTCGGGAAACGCTGCGCCTTGAGGGGGGCCCCGACGCGGTGGGTGGGATCGGGGCGCGTTCGCGGCGGATGCGGTGCGGACGTGGACGCGGGAGCAGACGCGGAAGCTGGAGCGGTCTCCGATCCGGGCTGGGTGGGTGCCCCGGGTGCGCGGTGTGGGTTCGCGGCGTGGGGTCGCTGGGCTCGAAGCTTATGGGCAATACCAAACGGAGGGGCGCGGGAAGCTCTCACAGTGATAGCTATCGGGACGCCCGATGGTATATTTGGGTTGGGATTCGCGGCGCACTGTATCGTGTCGGACGTTGTCCGCAGTGCATGAATGCGCCCAGTCGCCAAGTGCAACCCAAGGCTAGGTGGTGAGCGTTGAGCATAATCTCGCGGTTCGCACTGGTTGATGGGAGAGCATCGGAGCGTATATACGAGGGAACTCGTCAAGGTCGTGGCGCAAACATACTAGTACATCCGGGGCAAATAGAGTCCCGATGGGGAACCAGAGGCGAAGGTCCTGGCCTTCCACAGTTTGTTATATTTTTGCAGAATACTATCTCGGGGAGGCTGACCACTCTCTGCTCAAACATGACATGAATCGAGGCGAGTCCTGTCGAGCTGTAGGGCACCCACCGATACTGAGCGGCTCCCAGCAATACGAGGGCCTTGTGAGTATGAGGCGGTTACGATGGACCCGTTCGAGCGAACCGATATATCTGGTGCGGAGGTAAAGATAGCGCTGTCGTGCGTGCCTTGAGCATCCAAGAACATAGTTCTCGCATTGAGGCACGCCATGAAGGAGTTGGCGTATACTGAAGTGCGACGTTAATTCAGGGGGCACAGCTTTATAGGATCGCGAATACTTGCGTTTGCCCATGATAAACTCCGCCGCGATGAACCACGCCGTCCAGGGCAGAATCATGAACTTCATAAGGCTTGTTAGCAGAGCGTAGCATACACGTCAGGGAATTGGTACGTACCACAATAAACCTGACCAGTGCGGCGAGGCTGTGATACAAATGAGTTTTATTAAATGTAGCTTAATTGGCAGGGCTACTCACAATATAAAGATACAACGGTTGATCAGGAGCGTGGCGACCTGGTGGGCCAACGAGTGCAATACACCGCTGCGAGCTCGACGATCAGCACAATGGAGATCGCGTGGCCGTATATCATTCCCCCCACCTATCCGACATAGGCATGCGACCCCTTGACATAAGCGTCAGGGTCCCCGCCAAGAATCCGTCGGACAAGACGGCGACGAGAGTATAAGGCATCGTGACTGAGAACTGAAACGCAGGCACGGTCGATGTCAAGAACAAGGCTTCAACGAAGAAGTTAAAACTCACTGCCAGCGATGATAAGGAGGTCACTTCGGAGCTAGAGAGGTAGGATTAGTGGAATGATTGGGCATTCCATCCGGTACCAGTTACCTCTGGAATGTAGTGATAATTTTAGCAGTCGCTTCTGTATCATATCGTCAGGGTTTCATTGGCAGGCATGAGAAAGATAGAGTCCCTTACCCGCTCCAAGGGCCACATGTGCTAGGACGAGCAGTGTCTGAGCGCTAGCGAGTTAATTACATCACGGGTGTGAATCTACGAATATCGCTTTACCATGATGGTTGGTACTGTATATCTTGTGAATTTCGTTTGACATACTAAAAACGACGTTAGGGGGGCATTCCCGGTAAGGATAAGCTACGCACGTTTATGTATTCGCTTGATAAAGAAGCTAAGGGTGGTTTAATGCATCCGTTGAGCGGAAAGTATGCGGAGTATACTTCAACACCAATACCATTGTACCACGGCGGCGACGACCAGCTACGGAAATATTAGTTCAGAGATGGATCTGATCAGAGGACACACTCAACATTGATTACAGCTGATGCCTTGGCGCCGACGGGTTGAGCATATAGATTGAGAGTGGTGAAAGGGAAGCTTACGAGGAAAGACCTACAAAATCACACCCTTTACATTAGCCGTCGCTGAAAAGGCCGTCACGCAGTGTCCAGCTCACCGCTTTGCATACTCCTCGTGCTCTGAACTGGCCCATGCCTGTTTGCTAACCATGCCCCACTACCAGGAAGATGAGATGCTAATAGGACAGTTGACCCCAAAGTGACTGACCGCCCAGTAGTATAGCCCGTGGCACACTAAAAATAAACATTTAACCACTGACATACCCTGCAGGCGCACATGAACATACCTAGAATCACATTGGCCGAGTCCAGCGCCCTAGGAAGCACAGTTCAGCCGCGCTGCGCGCCAGCCGAGGACATAACCACTCCGCGCTCACCAAACGAGCAAGACCTGCATCCGACATACCCGCGATCGTCAACGTCCGCCCATCGGTGCACAGCATAGCACGGAGGAAGGTATGAGCTCACCCAGATTTTGAGCTCGGGGCCATCTCGCGGGAATCTCATCAGGTATACATATGTCTGTAAGGCGACGAAGAATCAAGTGGCGGTGATCAGAACATCGTGGCTCTGGAGTCAACAGTCGCCTACTCGACAATGGTCAAGAAGGCTTCCTACAGATCCGAGCTCACCTGTAGCGTGCTGATGCCATAGAGACTGGGAAAATCGAGCGGGGAATTAAAGTACGATTAGTGGGGGAATAATCTCCGGGGCAGGCGAGGGAGAATCTCTGAGTGGCGGGGCCCGTCGTGGCGTGCCGTAATGAATGGGGTAAAAGCCTCCGCTAATTGACTCACAAGGTTGAGATCATCTGGCCGATGAGGAGCGCGCCTGGCCAACGACAACGTTCAGCGTCCGGCACCCGCGATTATCGGAGCCAGGCCAAGCCCGCTGGCATACGCGCGCCCACTCACCGAGGTTATCGTCATAGGGAGCCATGGTGGCCAGGCCGTCGGGGACGCTGGGCCGCGAGCTATCGCGAGTCGCTTCACGCGAAATCTGCGAAGTCAGTCGACGTCGACCAGGACGCGCGCGCGAAGGGGAGAAAGGAGCGGGAAGAGGGGGAAGGAGGAGGGGGCAGCGCTAACGGAGATGGCAAGCGGACGAAGGGGCGAAGAGGGAAAGGGCGGAGCGGCAGCCTCGAACGAGCCCAAAAGCCCGCCACCCGAGCCGCGCGGCGCGAGAGGAGTTATAAAGGACGCCCCGCGCTCGCCCGCGGGCGGAAGCAGCCACGCCCACGCGCGCGGGCCCACGGAACACTGGCGCGGAAAACGCGAGAGCGCGGCGACGGCGGACGGACGGGCGTGTGGGTGGGTATGTGGCGAGTGGGGGGGGGGCGGGTGGTAGGTGGGTAAGTGCCGCAGATGAGATGCCCAGATGGGGGAACGCTAGCGCGGACGCGGACGGGGAACTGGGAGGGCCAGCGGGGGTGCGACGGCCCCCGCGCTGGGACCCCCGGTGCCCACGGTGCGCAAAGTCTCCCCCCGCTCGAGCCCGCGTGAAGGGGGGGTGAGCCCGCGGGGGGCGGCTTCCCCAGGCACTGTATTCCGCCGCGTTGGGGAGGCGCGCGCGGGCTTCGTCGCCTGAGCTCTGCGCTGCGCACGGGTGCCTTGGGGAGGAAGGGGGGGAGTTGGCGAATCGGCCACGGGGATGCCTCGGCGCGGCGGCTGCGAGCGCCCGCGAAGCAGCGGCGTGGGTGTGCGGGGCCCATGGGCATGACGACCGTGTTTTCGCAGATCGTGGGGGGAGTGCGTTGCGGCTCGGGGACAGTTGCGTCGCGAGAGTTCCGGCGTGCGCGCCCGACGCCGTCCGCAGCGGGCCCCCACACACACGGGCGCCTCGTACTTGGCGAAGATTTTGTGTTCGTCCGTGGTGGGTTGTGGCTGGGGCCCCCACCCGCTCTTTCCCCCTACGACAGAAAAGTTTGGGCACCCCTGTCGCAAAGGGTACATTAGCTCCAACACTCTACGGCAAACTCTCACATCTAAAACGACACCATCAGCCGCCGCAGGGTCCAGTCCCGGTCGTGGCAGCGGGCATGCCTATCTCGCACCCCCCAGCCGCTGGCCCGCGCGCCCACCCGCCCCAGGAGGCCCGCGGAGGGGTTGCGGTTCCGCCGCGCACCGTGCACGCCAAAGAAAGCCGCGCGAGCTAAGCCCGGCATGGCAAGGAGCGTCGTCCCCGCGCAGAGGCGCGCTCACACCTATGCGTATTCTTGTGCCGCACCGCGCGCAGGGAGAGGCCAGCTGACCGGGCGGGGGTGCACCTGGGCCCCGCCGCCTCGCTTGGCGGGTCCTATCGATGGTGGAAGGCTGCAGGCGTAGTCAGCCTGCGAAGCGGGCGAAGGAGGGTGGTATGACGTACCAGTACCGCGACAGCCAGGGGCACGCGCGCACCCGTCGTTCCCCCCCGCGCCCGCTGGTGCGGTACGCGATAAGCGAAAGGCTGTCGGTACCGAGCGAGCAGGGAGGGAGGGTCCTGGAATGGAGGCATGCGGCCAGGACGTCTCGAGAGCTGCGAGAAGCTAATCACCAATCACGGACAGGGTGCGTACCTTGCGACCCTCTCTTATCGCGCGGTCCCGCGAACCTTCATTACCAGATCCTCGCTGCCGTACATTTTGTGGGAAGGCGCGTGGGCAGACATGGAAGTCCCGGGACCGAGATGGCCCCCGGGCTGAAAAAATGAGCTCATAGCTCGACCTGCCACGCGCACGGCGTGGGGTGGAGGTTGCCGTTAAGGGTCATTTCATGGCGTCAAATTACATATGTAACACACAGAACACTACGCTGATGGAGTAGGAGAGGGCCAGGATATAGCGATATATGAGAGAGCAATCCAGGACGACGTCAAGACAACTCGAAGAGATATTGAATATCGTGTAGCTTGAGATGAGACAGTGTATCGCGGGAAGCAGAGGGCCAGGGCAGTGGGGGATGATACAGTGGTGCGCCGTGCAGACAGGCGGCCGCGCCCAACCATCCGGACGGGCCCGCCTACACTATCGTATGAGCGGGTGCGGAATCGAGGAAAAAAGAGGAATAAACAGTAAGGAATACCAAAGCAACGGGCGCCGACTGGCCAGTCGGATCTGAACACGTGAGAGGTCTTGGGGTCCAGACAGCCGCTAGAAAAGCATGCTCTGTAGGTTGGGCAAGAATGTACTACAGAGACGCACGCCCTTCGTCAGTATCACGACCATCGGATCAAACCCAAGGCACACTCACATCGCACCCATTCCCGCCGCGAACGCAAGAGCACCCCACGCGAGCGATTTGCGCTCCGGGGGCATCCGGCCAAGAAGCCCGACCCTGCTGTTCGTCGCAATCGCCCGCTCCCCGACCTCGCCTTCCTGAGGCTCCTTGAAGTTGAACTGCAACTGCTTCGGCTCCTCCTCGCGCGCCCGCTTCCCCGATCCCTCCTCCTCCAGCGCCTCCTCCGCCTCCCGCTGGCTCGGGGACGGCGCTGCCCCCGCATCCGCATTCTTCGACTTCGCAGCGGCACGCTCGGCCTTGAGCTTCGCAATGAGCTCCTTCTGCTCCTGGATATCCTCGTGCATGTTCGGCTCCGCCGTTTTGGCCGCCTCCGCGTCCTCATCGACAGCAGTCTCATCCGAGCCGGCGGGGGTGGGCATATCCTCCCGCGGTGCTCTCCGCGCCGAGCGCGGCGTCTTTGGGAGCGGCACCGCAAGCGGCTGCATCTGCCGTTCGCTGGCGGGCGGGCTCCGCAGGCGTGCGGACCGCCTTGGGGGCGACATTGCGGTATGGGGCTTGGACGGGGAGGAGGCTGGGGCTTTGGCGGAGACAGGGGGTGGCGCCGTGGTGCTGGGCGGCGGGACCGGCGATGCGGGGGACGCCTCGCGGCGGCGTTTGGCGGGAGCAGGGCCAGACTCCGCCGCGGGGGATGCGGTGGGCGTTGGCTGCTGGTTGTTCTTTGAGCGGCGGAAGGTGGTGTTGGGATCGGGGACGGCGGCAGCGAGAGAGGGGATGATGGCTTGGAGACAATAGTTGTCGGCGAGGTAGAGCGCGACGTCGGGGGTGACCCAGGTGCCGGCGAAGCGGGACTTTCCTGACTTGTTGGCCCCGGACGTGTCGAAGCTCAACTTGATCCAGTTGGTCTCCGCCTTCTCAGCCTCCTCGGTCGCGGTGGGGAAGGCGGCGCGGAACATGGTGGTGACGGAGATCGCGCCGGTATCTAGTCTGCGCAGGATGAACGCGTGGCCACCTCCAGGCTGTACAGTGGGGTCAGCGCGATGTAACAGGGGAAGGCGGACGACGAAAGGGCACGTACGGTGGGGATCTTGACGCGACCGACCTGGGTGGTGGTCAGCGATGGACGTGGCAATAGCGCGTCAGGACGTACAATGGTGGCCTGGCCATCCCTCACGATCTCCTGGAACTTGACTGGGGGTGGTTTATTCGCGTCCACTGCGGTAGAAGGTAAGCGTTTGTGCGGGCCGGGGGGAGGAGGGGTAGTACGGACTGGCTCTGATATGAGGGTTGAGATGGTCGAGAGGGAGGGGCTGGCGTGATATGCCAGGCTTGGGGACGGCGTACATCTTTACAGGCGGCATCGCGAGAGGAGAGAGAGCGGCGCGAGGTGAAGCCGGTGAAGCCTGGGCGGGAGTCCGAGTCGCGATCACTGTGCGCGTTGTGGCAGGCGGGCAGGAGCAAACACGTCCCAGTCGCCGCCCACGCGCGACCCCGCGTCTTTCAAACTCCGCACCTCCGCACCCCCTTTGTTGATTCTTCCCACGCTCCTCATCGGGCCATCTGCTACGGCTGGGCTGAGCGGTGTGTCTATCTGCTTGCTACAAAATACATGTTCTATGCTCTACACCTGTTTCGACTTGTCGTACACCAACAACGATGATCCCGCGCCTCTCTTACACCTTGACGGGAGCATTCAGACCCTTGGCCAGAATCTGCGGTCTTGCAACCAACGCCTCGACCAGGTCATGGTGCTCCTCCCACCACGCGTTCTTGCCCCGCCTGTTCTTCATGTCCGCGTGCTCGACCATCTCCTGCACGGGCACCCACTGCACCGACGTCCCCTGGATCGTGATGATCGCCGCGCTCTCCGGCGGCGCCTGCTTGCTCCGCGTCTGCTGCTTCAGCAGTAGCTCGTGGTGCCTCTCCATGAACGCCATGCACTTGAGCGACAGCCGCACCGCGCGCGTCCGGTCGGTGGGTGACGGGATGCCACCCTGCAGCGTGTGGCCCAGCGAGGCCGAGCGCGAGTCGAAGAGTGACTTGCCCTCCTCCTTGAACATCCGGGTAATCACGTCCGTCGTATACACTTCAGATGATGTCTCGTTCCTGCAGGTTGGTTAGCAAACGGAGGTTTACAAACACAGATTGAAAATGCACTCGCCTGAGGACTAGACGGCCTTCCGCCTTGCCCTTCGCGTCCAGACCATACCTCCGCTTCAGGAATTTCACGTCGTTCCGGAGCATGTCGAGGTCAATACCACGCTCGGGCGTGTACACCAAGCACGCTCCCACCTGTCGCGCATTAAAAAGATCAGAACGGGCGCGTTCCCGATATGACTGCCCGATGCACTCACAGCGAGGGCGCCCATCGTCGCGATGTACCCGCACTTCCCGCCCTGCGTCTCGACCACGAACACCCTGTTCCGGCTCGCCGACGCGCTCTGCTTGATCGCGTCGCACGCGTCCACGAGCGCGTTCAGGCTCGTGTCGCTCCCGAGGCTGAACTCCGTCATCGGCACGTTGTTCGAGATCGTCGCGGGGAGGTGCACCATCGGGATGTTGAACGCCGGGTAATGCTTCCGGCCCTGCTCCAGGATGAGCAGCGAGCTGAACGCCTCGAAGCCGCCGATCATGATGAACGCGTGGAAGTTGTACTGCTGGAACTTGGCCGCGACCCCGCCGAGGTCGATGTCGGGCAGCTTGCGGTTCGTGCCGAGCTCGGACCCGCCGCGCGTCATCCAGTTGTCGACCCCGAGCCACGAGAGCTGGTGCACGTTGTCGTCGAGCAGGCCGACGAAGCCGTTGTGGATCGCGAACGGCTTGTGACCTTGCCGAATGCAGTACCTCACCGCGGCACGGGTGGCCGCGTTCATGCCGCCAGCGGGGGCACCGACGCTGCGGGGCGTTAACGGCACCGTAGCATGATTAGTCAAGAGCAACTTACTGCATTATCGCAACCCTCATTCGCTATGGTGACAGCTCAGCATATAAATATCCCCAATTAAAGAAGGCGGCTTACGAGGTGGTGCGGGAGCTTGGGCTCGCTCTCTAGAACCGACGTTGCATGGAACCCGTCCAAACTTTCCCGGAACTCGGGGTCGCGGAGGGACATCGCCTTGTCAAAATTCTTCTCGGAGATCGCCTGGGCGACTTCGCGTGTCTGTCATGCGCGGTGGGACACACAGATAAACAGATCGTCAGGATACCATCGAGATTCGTGCTATATAGGAAGGCACGCACCATCTTAACCGCTTCCATCAAGGGCACCCGCGTGATCTTGTTTTCGCGCACGCCGATCATGTACGACGGCGTGTCGGGGGTCGCCTCCAGGAGAGCTTCGACAGCCTCGACACCCTGCAGGGTCGGCTATCACGACGTCATTCAAAGTATTAGTCTAACGTGACAAGAACACAGAGATCGAACAAACCAGAATCCGATCGAAGGCGCACGGCCGGCCACCACGTTGTGTGTGGCCGAGCGTTGTGACGCGCGTGTCGAGTCCGAGGCGGTCGCTCAGAATGTCCTTGACTTGGTCGGCGCGGATGGGCTGAAGCTTGGAGTCCAGCGCGCCCTCTGCTACAATAACTATCGTCTTGCGTTTCCCAATGTCGCGATGCTACAATGAACGGTAAGCATCGAGCCGGATCCGAGAATACATATGGGCGCACACTCTGGATCATCTTGCACATTTCATCGGCCCAGTTGTCGGCGTCGGGCGGGCTCTCAGGGATGAAAATAAAGTCGGCGCCGCAGCTGTCACGTCCTGGTCAGACACATCCGCAGGCATCGCGCATGACACCACCACACCTGACACCAGCCATGAGCGCGAGCCAGCCGCAGTGGCGGCCCATGACCTCGAGGACGAACGCCCGCGAGTGCGAGTACGCGGTCGAGTTGATGTTGTCGATGGACTCGCAAATCCTGTGGAGCGCGGTCGGCGCGCCGATGGTGAGGTCCGTCATGGACATGTCGTTGTCGATCGAGCCGACGAGCCCGACGATCTTGAGGTGCGCGTGCTTGCCCGCCTGCTCCTCCGAGATGCGGCCCTCGCTCTTGAGCTCCGCGACGAGCCCGGGCCACTCCGCGCGGAAGACGTCCGCGCCGGTGAGCGAGCCGTCGCCGCCGCACACGACGAGCGCGTCGATGCCCTCCTTGATCATGTTGTGCGCCGCGGTGAGCCGGCCCTCGCGCGTGCGGAACGTCGTCGAGCGCGCGGTGCCGATCAGCGTGCCTCCCTAAGTAGCGGGTGGGGGCGAGCGCGCGCGAAGGGTGGCCTGCGCTGAGTCAAGACGGCCGGGGGAGGGAGATCGCGAGGGGGACTTACTTCGGAGAACCAGCCGCGGACGTCGTCCCACCCGACGCGCACGATGTAGCGCCCCTTGAGGGTGCGCCCGCCGGGGTGGTCGCCCGTGCCGTCCTTCAGGAGCTCGCCATCGCCAGAGCGCAGGTTGTGGATGAAGCCCTCCGTCTCCAACACCTCTGGGCTCTTCGCCCGCGGGGTTGCGGGGACCTTCTCTGTAGTGCTGTGGTGACGATGGCCTTCTGTGTTGTTGCCACGGACGAGACCTTCGTACCCCTCGCGGACAATCCAAGTCTCGCACCCCCTGTACCCGCCGCCCGGTCAACGATGGTCAGCAGCTAGCATGCAAGCATAGATCGTACTTGATAATGGCCGTCTTCACCACCGCGCGCACCACCGCGTTCATGCCCGCACTGTCTCCCCCCGATGTGAGCACCGCGAGCTTCATCTTCGTCTCGTTGGTCATGGTGGATCGCGGAAAAAGCTGAATGGATTGAAGTCGAGTCGAGCAGCCGGTGCAGGCGAGGAGGGGGGAAAGAGCCTTTTGGAGCCCGAGGGAGATCGTAAGAGAAGATGAACGTGCGAGGGAGAAGAAGAGAGTGGTACGGTTCGGGGCGTTGCGGGCTTGAGTGGCCCAAGCAGATCTTGGCCAATTGGGAGGGCGGCTCGCGCGCGCCTGTCGGCCTCTTCGCGTCGCGGCCAGGAGCGCAGCGGTCGCGGTCGCGTCTCGCTGGATCTCGTGCGCGATCTCTCCCACCCTCTATCTCCGCCTGGCCCCGACGGTAGCCGATGGCCCGTTCGCACACACATCTACGTGGAACTTCATCGTGACAAACTAGTCCCTCTGCTGTGTGACAAAAGCTGGGCAGCCGGTGGTTCAAATCAGCTTGATATCACCGGGTAGCCGTAAGCGCGTATTCGCACCGTGCCTTTGGTCACTACATCGTTTGTTTCTTACCCCCAATCTGTCTTGCGCTCAACTCATCAAACCCCTGCCCTCTTAGCGGTGCTGTCCGACATGTTGCTCTGAAAGGGAGCATCGTTCCCTCGATGATACCCACCGATCGCTCACCGCAATATTGTTGGACTCGAGGTGTGCATACGGTCCCATCATCCTTTATCAAAACGTTACCTCCAGGATTACGATACTGTACGCTTCCATGGTCACAGCCCCACAACTTTAATACAACCAAATCCTGGAGCATCGTTGCCCCGAAACCAGAGTCCAGACCATAGCCTAAGCAAGCAGCCTCGAGGCAGCAACGGATTTTCTGGGTATCATCAAAGCATATAGAAGACAGAACTTTAGCTCACTCCCCGGTGCCCGCTGTTTTGTGCATAAGCTCATCTGACCGAAGTTTAGCTCCCGCATCCGCAGGCGATGGGCCGGGTGCGAACGTCAAGCGCATCATGATCTGAATGTAACAAGATTTGCATGTGTGCTTCCGGGCAGCCCGAAACCGTGCAAAGCACACGTAGCAAAAGCAACTGCCCTTCGTACTGACCATCACCGCGTGGCGCACAGGCTCGCCCAGTGCAGTTCCGACAGCGCCCTCCGCCGGATCTTGACACGATGCTAGAGATGCATTCTACGCATATGGTATTTGAAGCTTAAAACGGGTCAGTACCTGAGAAGATCAAGAGTGTCATGGTTAATTAGGGCATTGCACCGTGTCTTTCAGGCTATGCCGGTTTTGTCTCCGAAAATACCATATTGCCAGGCACCTTCGAGAAGCTATCCTCCCTCATTCGAGTGTTTTGGGAGAAAGTGTTTCCTTTCGGCCTCGTCGCTCACTGTTATTCAAAGCTGCTCCCAAGTGAACTACTAAGCGTCGAACGTAGCCTGTTACTCGTTGTCGGCACACATCGCCAGGCCGTCTACATCAGTGACGGAGGCGAAGGTCGTCAGCTTCCATACCAACCCGCATGGTTCTGTCTTGAGTCAATAGCTCGGTCTCGGTCCCTCTCAAGCACTGTGATCATTCATTCTCTTCACTCCTTCACAGAATTACGGCAGAAGGCGTCTGTCCAGCCTGAACTTTGAGTGGACCACGCGTTTCGCGTTTCACGCGGAGGTTGCTGGTAACGAGGCGCAACCCTCGCGATCTAAACCGGTAAACCAGCGCAACTGTTTTGACCTGCACCTTCGACATATGGCTCGTGGGCTGCTGCCGACAACCGTCTCGCGGTCGTCGGTAGCAGTTCACACGACCAAACGCCCCTCGCTTCGCTGCCACAGAGGCTGTACAACAGGTAGATACTGCGGCGGGCTGAAGGATGGGCAAATTTATCCGCACTGTGGACTCCAATCTGCTCCCTATCTCGGACCGAATTGATCTACAAGGTTTACACGCCTCTCATTTGACCACAGATGAAATTCGCGACACGGTGGCCTTCAGATCGCCGAGTAGAAGGCCACCAATCATCATCAAAATGTTCCGTCGACTCTGACACCGGACGGTGATACTGCGAGGACCGACATAGTTGTGGGCGAACGAACGAGGGCATTGCATCCGCTGCCCGCAGCAAATGTCCCAACAGCCTCAAACCTAGGCGGTAACGAACAGTCGTTGCCATCAATGAATACTAGTACTACACGGTTGAGTGACAGGATACAGAAATGCAAGAACGGCGGGGCTAGGGGTAACTGGGGAAACGCGAGGGGCCTCACGTCCTCACTCGAACGTCTTTCGGGAAAAATCGGGCGTTTCGACGCGAGCCGTCCGCTGCAACGTAGCTCAGGTGGTATAGGACGGTGCCATACTCCTGAGGGAGGACGTCAACGCTGTGCACCGCCGCCAGCACGAAGAGGTGAATGCAGCTACCGTGGAGTATGATGCGTCAATGATTGTGCCGGGGACCCATATGTAAAGGCGGACTTGGACGTCCACCTCCTGGCCCTAATTATCGATGAGATGTAGACTGAGTATTTTCCCACGTTAGAAAGGCGTCGCTGCCACTAACCGCAGACTAGGATGCCGTAGACATTAGTGTACATGCCGGTGAGACATTGAATAAGATACGCACAAATGCAGGGACGGCGTGTGGCTCCCCGAAAGCGAAGAAAGGCCGGGGAGCCTTGGCTTGGGAGGTAGTCTAATATATTGCAATTGGTTAGGAGGTACAAAGCACACTTCGGCCAGAGACACTTGCCCCGCGGGTTGTCGAGTGACGACCCCCGGGAGTGGCTGCGGGAGGGATGCTGGGAGCCATTGTCCAAGATGTAGAAGAGGGAGGAGGCGTAAATATGAGCAGCGGAGCGCGTGGTAAGTGATGCGAGGTGGGGTCCACCGACAAGGAACCGTTAACGGGGGACCGAACCTTTTAAACCTCTCTGTGGGCGCCCTTGTTCGTAATGTGACAGATTGGAAAGTGAGAATTAATGCGTTTGCCGGAACCCAAATCTAAGGGGGTTCTAGCGTATCCATGAGGTCACACGCCTGAGTCAGAATAGGGTTAGGGAGCGATAATGGACCAGATACCTGGTAACGTCAATAACCCTAAATGGGCGAACGGCGACGCTAGGTCCGAGACGTCTTGAGGCCATGGTGGGAAACACCCTTCGCCGTATTTGATGCTTCCGAGAGACATTTGGATGGCCTCGGCCTTGGACGCCACTCATGGGACCCAATGAGCGGGCATAGCGCGCTGGCGGCTAAAGGTGGGTGTGATTCTAAGAAAATACGTACAACTAGAGGGGAAAGTGGACGCACCGAAAGCAGTAAAAGTACATACAATAAAGCGCTTCCCAGGGTCCGGGGTGCCTGTTACTCTAATCTGATGTGTAAAGGTCACACGGACCAACATGTTAAAAACTGAACTTTGACGAATCGCAAGAACATGCTCTTCAGGCTGTTCATTAACTTGCATATACTCGAAACGCGATCCCCGAGTGAGACCCCAGACAAACCTTATAATAAGAACCGTACCTGAGATCGTAATCGACATCATGTCCGCCATGCTTGACTCTGAGATATGTACACGGTGGCCGCGAGGTGGTATGGCGTCATTGCCTGTGGCCAAGAACTAGAGGAGCCGCATACGAGTAGTGGAGGTGGAAGGAGCTTGATATCACTCGCACTACATGGACAGAGGGTGCTTCAAGCAGTAAAACGGGAACTCCAGCCGGTCAAATATCTAACTAGACACGGTGAGATCGCCTCTAGATCTGGCATGCCAGGGACGGAGGTATCGGTGCCGTTGCCAGTCTCCACGCTTGCACAGTAGACAGATCATCACCGATGTCGCTCGGCGGTTGCATCACAAGGCGGAGACTCAGAAGGGCACGAGGATGTGATGAAAGTTTGCGTCGGGGGTAGACACGACGTCCACGGAGGCTGAACGAGACATACCTGCGCAGGCGCCAGGAGACATGCGCGCTTGTTAGCCGGGGAACGTGACCGTAACGCATCGCCGTGCGGCGCGAGATCGTGGGAAGGATCTTTGTCGCTGGTGGCCTCGGCCAGTTGTCTCCCCTTCACGCGCACGTTTTGGGCTCCTTTCTCAGCTCCTCAGACCTTCTCGTTATCTCCGGTCTGAGCCACATCCGTTTTCCCTTTGTTGTACTGACTATATCGGCGCATTCAGGTGCACACGTATCCCTGGAGCAGGAGCGTAATGCCCAACCAACTCTCAATTCCGTTCAAGAGGACATACACCGTCCCCATCCGGGATGCCGTCCGGGACTACATCCTTGCCCACCATACCGACACCCACCCGGATGCGTACAGGTGGGATGTCGGTCAGTGGGAGAAGCTCCGCGCCGAAGCCGTGAGCGGCGTCGTCCACGTCGATCGCGTGAAAGCATTGATCAGGTATGATTACGCCAGAGTCTCCCTCGTTTTGCGAGCTGCTCATTTTCTAAAGCTACCACGCACAGCTAGTGTTCATCCTCACAAAGCTCCCATCTGATGTCCGTCGCACGCCGTTCCTCTTTGGCTTATTTGATTTATCCTGCTCCGTACAGATCGGCCTTGAAATTCCATATGCGCCGGCGTTCAACAGTGCAGCGGTACCCGAGGCGCACAGGAGCTTGGTCTTCGACCGTGCAGGCGTCCTATTCAACATCGCCGCTTTGTACTCTCAGCTCGCCGCCTCCGAGGATCGCTCTACTCCTCACGGTCTAAAACAGGCTATCAAGTTCTGTCAGGTGAACATGCCTCTGATCACAAAACTACGCGCCGAATCGTACTCACAGCCTTGCACAGAGCTCAGCGGGGACCCTGAGTTATCTATCCTCAACTGTCGTTTCTTTGCTGCAGACATCACTGGCGCCAGAAGAGCTCCCTTCCAACCTCACAGGGCCGTTCCTCCGAAGTTTAGAACAGCTGATGCTCGCCCAGGCTCAGGAATGTGTCTGGCAGAGGGCCGTAATGGGCGAGCACTTCCGTAACATTCCGTAGTGGGGTTTGTCCTTATACAGTTTTATTACGCAGACAACTACAAGAACGGCCTGATCGCGAAGCTCGCTGTGAAGGTGCGCCCGAGCTAGGCATCACACCTCCCTCCTCGAAGCATTCGAAGCTCATTGACGCCCAATAGGTTGCTGCGTTCTATAGCGCTGCCGTAGATCTGGCCAGAAATGATGCTTCTCATACGGACCCCTTCCCCTCAGTCTGTTTCATGTTGGCGCTTCCAAATGAAAAGAAGTTGATGCCTTTCCACAGTCGTGGCTCGCTCATATGAAGACGAAATTATTTCATTTTCGGGCCGCGGCGCAATACCGGAAGAGTTTAGAAGACCTCGAGAATAACAAGTGCGTGCGCCGTACTGTTCTCCCTTGATTTTGGAAACTCGAAATTAATTTGCTGTGGCTAGATATGGCCACGAGGTGGCGCGCCTTGCAGAAGCTCAAAGTTTGGCGAAAGATGGGTACGACGTCGCGCGCCGCGGTGGGACCGCGCCCGCTGTTCAACAAGACATCAAGGTAATGTTCATAAACTCCGGTGCTCCCGACTTCCTGGCAGGGACTAACAATATAACATTAGTCTCTTCTCGACATTGTTCAGAAGAATATCGTTCGGGCGGAGCGGGATAACGATCTTATTTACCACCAGGATGTTCCGCCCGCCACTGCCCTTCCTCCGATACCGGAGGTGGCGATGGCACAATCTTTAGTGGAACCGGGGCTACAGGACCCAAAGACTGTCGTAGGAGCCGACGGTGTTATTTTCGGCGAACTGCTCGGATGGGGTGCTCGCCTTGCTATTGGTGAGCCCTGTCCTCCAAATAACTTTCTACCGATTTTCTCATACCAAATTTTGTAGAAATTTACCGGGACAGAAGACAGAATTGGATCACGGAAGAGGTCACCGAACGCATTCGGCGCTTAGATGACGCCATTGCTAGGTACGCTTCTACGCCAGACTCTGGGAAGCCGTCTCTCTTGACAGAATGGTCGCGCCTGTTTCTATGACAGCACACTCGAATCATTGAACCTTCCCTCGGCACTCGACGCTCTGGACAGGCCTATCGGCTTACCTCCCAGCCTGGTCAAAAAGGCCGAGGAGGTCAGACTCGACAGCGGCCCTGACCGTATAGAAACGACCATCAATGACGTTCAAGCACTTGCAAAACATAATACGGACCTCCTTGATGAGGCGAGCTTCCTATTTCTGGACGTGGCTGATCGTCCATCACTTGACCACAGCTGACATGATACGACCCAGGCCATGGACATCCTTGATCAAGAGGCGGACGAGGATGAGGCGTTCCGCGAGAGCCACCCGGATTTGGATCGGCCTGCGTCATACGAAGCAAATCGTGACCTTATCGTCAAAGAACAGCGCTTCCGCGCTGTGCTCCAGCAGGCACTTGACAGCGACGAAGTCGTCCGTCAAAAGTGGGATGAGTGGGGTGAGAACATCACGCAGCTCACCTGGCCTGAGGTGAGCGAACCGGGAACCCCTCCAAACACGATCTTTCCCCCGTGATGTCCGCGCCCGAAGATGTGGCTAACTTCTCTGTCCAGGGCGACCTTGAGAACTCCGTGCCTTCCTCGACTACCTCCGCCGCAGCACCTGGTTCGCAACCGGGTGCTCTCGATCCGACGCGCGCGCACGCACGGGTCCTGCGCGCCCATCTTGAGAAGCTGGACGACATGTCGAAATCCCGCGGGGAACTAGCGGCGCGCGTCGACAGGCTCGCCGCCGCGGACGATATCACGCCACGGATCCTCAAAGCCGCGGCGGGAATGGAACAGTGGGTGAACGTGCAGCCGGCGATGTTCGAGGACATCCTGGACGCGGAGCTCGCCAAATTCGAGAGGTTCCGCTCTCAGCTAAAGGAGGATGAGAAGAAGCAACAGGAGCTCCTGAAGGCCGTTCGGGTGAGAAGCTCCCGTCCCTGAGCATGGAACCTTTCACCCGATGTCCCAAGCGTCTCGCTCCCCGTCTTCCATACGAGGCTAGACTGACACTCTTTTCTTCGTGAATCTGCGCTTCGCGGGTTCCTAGGACCGCCACGCTCAGTTTGTACGATCGAGGAAGGAAGATACCATCGTACACGAGCGAGAAATTGCTCTACAAGCCATGGACTTAGCGTATCACAAATACAAGGAGATCATGCGCAATCTCGAAGAGGGTCTCAAGGTCAGTTTTCCACCACCGAAAATGTGTTATCCTACTAATCTCACGGCCAACCCTGTCACACTAGTTCTATAACGACCTCGTCGTGATCCTTTCGCAATTTAGGGATACCTGCAAAGACTGGGTCACAATGCGCCGGTACGAGATTAGGTCCGTCGAAAGTGGCTTATCCGCAGTCAGCTATCGATCGAGCACCAGCTGACCATCGCTGCCGTCGGCACGGCTTCTCCAGCTCACTGGCCAGCGCCCTCGAGTCAATGAACATCTCCGATCAGCCCCATCCCGCATCGGCGTCAGCGGAAGCCGGCCCACCCACACCGGACTCCTACACGTCGGTGACCCCGCCCCCACTAACTTCGAATACAGGGATGCGGGGCGTCTCTTATGATCTACCACCTCCAGATTCGGACGAGTGGGAGGTCATGGCTATGCCTCCAGCTCCGAAGAGCGCAAAGAAGAAGGCCACAATGCAGCGGTAGGACGTGCGGCGCTTTTCATACGGGCCACCTACGTCTTGATAGCGAGAGGAGGGGATGTGGAGCAGAGGATGTTGACGCTCATGTACCTGTAGTATGAGCTCGATTTACACATGTTGTAGCAATAGATGTATATCGGAATCTTTCGTTGACTCATGAGCGGTACCGCGGTACCGCGGCGCCAATTGCACGTGGAACCTGACACTGGTTTGCTACTTCTTTGTACTGGCCTCCCATTGCCCTCGGCACTATTTGTATAGCATCTACAGCCGTCTCTTCCAGCAGAAGCTAGTTCCTAACCCGTGCCTCTCCGCTGGACCTGAAAGGTGCACGGTGTGGCCTTGCCTCCGTGCTCACAGCTGTGCCCCACTGCGGCGCCCGTGTCAGTCTATAGGTAGGTATCAAGCGCGCACCGCCGCAGAGCACTGCCTCTTGTAGCTCAAAAGCATCTTATACGTTCGCCACTTCACCTCTGCACCATCGACCACCTCCTGGTCCTCAACACCCGCTTCTACGTACCATACATCTCATCTGAAATCACCACCAGCCACCATGGGTCACGGACGCCGCCGCAGCGACTCTTCATCTTCCTCATCCTCGTCCTCGTCCTCCGGCTCGGAGAAGAAGTTCAAGAAGGATAAAAAGGACAAGAAAGACAAGAAAGACAAGGCCGGCGCATCCACTCACGGCTTCCCCACTGCCCCGCAGATGCCCCTCATGCCGCACAGTATGCCCTCCATCCCCGGCATGCCTATCCCCGGCGGTGCGCACGGTGGCGCCGCGCACCCCGCCTCCCGCGGCCCCTCCCCCGCGCCGCCTCCCTACTCCGGCAGCGCCGCCCAGGCCGCGCCCCCGTCGGGCTTCCGCGTCCCGCTGAGCAGCGGCACGCCGTTCCCGCAGCAGCAGGCGGGCGCGCCCGCCGCGTACGACGGACAGCTGCCCGTCTACCTCGGGAGCGCGCTCTTCGAGCGCTCGGTGCACCCATGCAAGATCATCCCGTCCTTCGAGCCCCCGCCGCGCGTCTCGTTCGGCGGGCGCGAGCAGGACCACCACGGGCGGTACGACCTCCTCCCGTTCGACCCCAACACGATGGTCTGGGTCCCCACGAGCGGCGGGCACATCCCGCCGGGCGCGCGGCCCATCGAGGGCGGGTTCGAGGAGGGCGGCGAGAAGCTGTACCATGCCCTCGCCCAGGTCAACGGAGTGATGGTGCCCGGGAAGACTGGCGCACACTTGGTGAGTGCGGGACAGCCGTTCGCGGGTGCGTGGGTACTGATCGGAGCGCGCGATGACAGGGCGCAGCGAATGTGCCGTACGGCGGGCAGGAGCACGTCGTTGAGCACTACCAGATCTTGTGAGCACTAGAGCACGACGAGCTTTCCCATGTCAACCTTCTAATTAAATGTGCCTTGCAGGTGCTGGCGCTGAACCTGAGTGATGGACAACGTCTAGAAAGGCAGTCCCCAACGAAGATGTAAGGAATATCGACCCCCAGTGACCGCAGAGTTCAGACCCTATTTGTTGTGAAGTTGTCCAGGAAATTGATATATTGGATGTACAATGGCTTTCCCCGCATCATAAATAACAATGTTATCGTACCAGATTCAAAGGACCTTGTGCGCCAGTACGCCGTGGCTATGAACAACTAGGCACTTCTGACAACGGGCCTTGCTCATCCTAACGACGCCGTACACGCCCTCGCCACGATCTTGGTGCGGAACTCGGCTAACGATCCCCGAAAATATCGGTACACGAGGATCTGTCAAACGCTGTGCCCGACCCACACGGATTCGCCTCGAGGCGTAGCACACACAGAACATGCCAGGTGTACAGGCTCGTTGACCCTTGAAATGAAACCCACTCTCGATTAGCCGAAACCATGTAGAAACAGATGGCGTAAAAAAGGGTGGACTTACAGAGTGCACGCTCCGCACGCCCAGGAACCGTCAGGGCTAGACGCCTCGGGGGAAGTCGGAATACCCGTACTCGATGTGTTGCCCTCCGCACTAGACGTCGAAGCAGCATCAGGCCGAGGCCGCTGAGCGGAATTCGACCCCGAGCGCGAGGCCGCGAGCGTGCCGCCGAGTCGTCGCCCCCCGGAAAGACCCAGGGACTCCCTCTTCCTTGCATCCATTTCGTCTCTCGCTAGGGACCCAAATGGTGTCTTCGTTTCGGCCGCAACCTTCCGCTGCGAACCCCCCGTGGTCTGCCGCCTCAGAGAAGGAGGGGCTCGGCCGCCTCGATGAGGTGCACCCGAGCCACTGGGACCTGCCCGCGATTCGTCGGGGTTTCCCGGTGGCGGTCCTTGACCCTGGTCGCTGAGGCCGCCTATGCCGCTAGCGTTGAAATAATTAAATCTCCCGGAGCTTGCAACGGGTGCAGTAGCTGTGCCTCCGCGAGGAAGTCGCTGGACGTCGCATAAGTGCGTGCGAGTGTCTTCATCATCGTCGGAAGAAATCTCTATCGTCTCCGAGGAGACTTCCTTTCCTTTATTGATGCTTTCCCGGCCCAATGAGGTGCGTTGGTGGGACTCCTCGGAGGGCGCGTCGGAGCCAGACGCTGTTGTGGGGAAGATGAACTCAGACGAGTAATCGAGCTGCCAGTTCTTCATCCCCTCCAATTCCACCTGGTCCGCGGACTCGAGCATCGCCCGCCGACGTTCCTGATCGGTTTCTGCGACCACATCGAATTCCATATCTTCGGGGTCCGACTCATCGCCCTTCGGCGACGAGTCCTCCCCTAGGTCATCTGCGTGCATGTCGTAAAGCCGTGTAACTCGTCGTCGTGAGCGTGTCCATACCTAGAATGCATTTTCCACTTAAGGCTAACAGACGGCGCTCTGCCGCTAGCGCGCGCTCCTCCCGGGCGCGTTTACTGCAGAACCGGCGCAAACGCCACGTCCCACATGCCCAGGAAGTTTCCGGAATCAACACAGGTCGCGGGAGGTGCCAGCGGCGCACGTACCTGGAGGCTTTCTTTTGAAAACCAGAGCCGACTTTCTTCTGATCGTCATCGTCGACATCGTCATTTAGCGCCTTTCCTGAGCCGCGGAACAACCCTTGGGCGGTCACGCGAGACCCAGCCTTCCGCCTCTTTATAGTCTGTGGTCCCGTGTTGCGGGAAGGTCCCGCGTTTTGTCGCCCACCGCGCCTACGGCGGAGGGCCGTGGGCCGTTTGCGGGACTGGGCCCCGCCGCACTGCGGGTGTTCACGTTAGTGGGCTGGTCCCCGAAGAACGACTCGAACGTTACGTGGCACGAACCATATACTCGGGCAGATTTTCATTATTTGGACACTCACTTCCAATCTTCACAGAATCCACAAGGCGGTTGCCGGAAGACCAGTAACCTAAAAGATCCTTGGTGAACCTAAATATCAAAAAGACATAAATTAATTACCTACCGTCACCGTAGTACCCTTTACTCTGTAGCCCCCTTACGTCGCCACGTAGCTTCGTCCAGAGCGCTTGGAAAGCCGGGCCGTGGTTCATGTGCTGTTCGCAACATTCAGATTCGCACACTTGACGTCTTGACCGCGAGAAATATCCTCACTTTAATGTGGGCAAGCTAACGCCAATGTATAATTAACGTCTCTTGAGGCGAGATTATTTACGGAAACCGCATACCTCATGACATAGAGTGCTGAGAAGCCAGGACGTGGGTAAGAAATCTCCTCTTGCTCCTCGAAGAACAAGCTCTGGCGCGCATTGGGGTGAGTGACCGCGCGTGCTTGGACAAGCCCGAAAGAACCCTGGTGAGTATGTGAGTGAAGACGCTTACCGACGACTTCACCGCTATTCCAGTTACGTCCGGCAAACACCATGTTGTGCTCGTACTATTCGGGGTTCACGTGAGACGGGTTGACGTAACCGGGAGCTGACTATGTATACGGGTACTCACCTCTTCGAAGCTGTTGACCACGAAGCCCTCCGCTTTCATGACCGGCCGTACTTGCGCGGCAAGGGCTCGTAGGAGCTGCCGGGCGTCCTCTTCCGCTGCGGGGTCAGAAGTCTTGAGCGGCGTGATGAAATTTATGTGCGGATTGGGGTTGGTTTCGCGCTCGTTGAGCCTTACGTGCACCATGACCAAGCCTGCAGTATATGGGGATAGACCTTGGACTTGGGATGGTCGAAAGAGTTAGTATGTGGGTGGTATGGTCTCTACCTCAGTTGTGGTCTCCTGCAAGCTGTGATGTTGAGGCTTGTATGACGTGCGCGCGTGACCGTGTGCACCATCAACACGAGACATGGTCCTGGCGCTTACTGGATCACCATCCTTTCGTACTCTTGGTGCACACCCCGAGCCACGAGAGGAGCCTAATGGCCATTGTCCTTCACCGGCTCACCTCTTATCGGATAATTATCGCACGCACACGCTTAATGACCCGCTCTTCCTGCTACACTACGACTGCCACCCTCGACTTGTCAGCAACAGCTCGCTCGTCAAGCTTTCGAGGCCTGGCTGCGCAACCCTGCAATCGTCTGTTGCGCCCTCGCTTTCTCGATCTATCTGTTGGGGTCAGCAGACCCGACACCATCCACACGCAGCTCGACGCTGACAGCGCCGGTGTGTCTTGATACACGATGCTCATGGCTGACTCGGTCATGATCACAAATCATATCGGTGAGCGCCCACTTCTCGCGCTGGGGCCTATTTAAGATGTATTTCACCAAAGATTGTAGAACTTCATTGAAGCTCAGGCGTCTTTCGCCGTAGGTTTACGGGACCTCCTGGGAACACGGCCAGGGACGCCCTTACATAAGAGTAGTCCGTGTGAGCTGAAAAATAATATCCCCATTATATTGTCTGCGGCCGTAGATGGGGATCTCTGGCTCGATTCGATCCCCGATCATGGAGATCTCTGGCGGAGTCTCCTTTGCGAAGAGGCGCCTCACTGGTTGTGCTAATAAACCTACGTCCCTCTTCAGAAACAGTATAAAGGCAAGGTCGAGTCCGCCTCCCACCCCCTTCCCTCACTCCCCTCCCACCCCCGCACACTCGTTGCCCGCTATTCCTCAATGGCACGCGCGACTCACCCCGTCGTGTACTCGTCCCGCCCCTCCACAAACGCCACCATGGCCCGTGCCGCGGTTGGTCGCTTCTACATGGTTTTCTAGTACCGCCTAACGCTCAGGCTGTCCCTAGCCCGGCTCGACCACTGCACCAACCCCGGCTTCCCCGACGCCCCCTCTTGCAGCCCCTGCCACCCCCGTCGTCCGTACGTCCCTGCCCTACGTGAGTATATCGTTCCACACCATGTGGATCTCGCGCTGATGCAAGGTCCACTTTGCAGTACCAGGTCTGCCCATATTGCTGTGCTTCCGCCACGGCTGGATAGCTGACCCCAGCTCTCTGTGCGCAGGGTCAGCGCGTCGACGTCCAGGTCCGGACCTACATCTGGATCGACGGAACTGTCACCAACGCCGCTTACTGCAAGGTGCGCTGCCCCCCCCTCTTTCCGTGCGGTTCTCCTCACTTCTCTTCCCCTCTCCGTCCGGGCTGTGCTGGCGCTATGAACGGTGACTGACGCCCCCTCCTCCCCCCCTTCCATCAGGAATTCGGAAGCATCATGTTCGAAATCGAATATTATGCGGCGGATGGCTCTTGCCACCGCGGATACTTTCTTCCCAAGGACGTCCGCGAGCATCAATGAACGGGCGCCGCGGGGTTTCGCCTTGTCGTCGCCGTTAGGAACAGAAATCGTGTGGAGACGTATGCTTCCTGTCAATCTGTACAACTCAATCAATCGCTATCTTCCTCGCTGGAGGGACTTTCTTCTCCGAGACTCTACGCAGCAACGCGAAAGAGTTCCCTTCAGCCCACCTGATGAACTCGACGGCCTAGGGCAGCGCCAGATCCTGGGCCGCCCTCGACCTGGGCTGCGTAGCGGGGCGCGCGTCCCCAGAATCCGCCAGCAGGCGGCTCAGTGCCCCGAGGTCGAAGTCGAAGCCGGATCACAGAAGGGGAGAAGGGGTGACCTTCCACATCCTGACGTGACCACCATGCGACGACCTGCAGGCCTGCGCCTCTCAGGCTTGGTCAACGCGACCCTGCAATGGCTGTGTCGGCAGCACTGGTGCGCGCAGACGATGCCTTCTGGAATGCGTGCACCCAACCGCGATCAGAGGCCGCGGAACTGGCGGACTTGGATCTGCTAGGTTCCGAGATTCCGTTCGTAAAGACTCCGCCCAATCCACCCCGGACTATTCCCCACCGCGGTCCGCGCCCATGGCCGCGGAGCCGCCCTGTGAGCCCGATCGTGCGAGCGGCGAACGCAGAGATGGTTCAGCGTCGGGTGGAATGGAAACTGGAGAGACTGCGCGGGCCCCTCCCGAGACGTCCGCCGCCGGGTCACGATGCGTGGGGAAATTTGGGGCGATCAATCATCGGATGCCTCGCGTGGTGGGCGCATCTCGCTCGGGCATAAGGGAACACAGCGTTGCGGGCACGTCAATGGAACGTACCCGCTCCGAGTCCTGCACACGGCATTGCTACCGACGTCGAGGGCGGACGCTCGCGCGAGGCTCCCAGGGGTGGCCGCGGGCGGCGTTCGGCAAAAGATTTCTAGAAGACGATTGTTGGATGGTGTTCATCGATCGGGCATCTGCCACTTGTCTTCTAAGTAGCGCCCGCTGTGCTGACTGCTTGACCCCGCAACGCCATGTCAGGCGGACTCTCGGCCTATAACGAGGCTCATCGGCTACAAATGCTGGCACCGCCGGCATTGCTACTGTGCCGAAGAATATTATCTGGCCACCGCAGCAAGGAAGCGTGCCCTTCACACAATACTGGCCGACGACATCGACGTCGCTACCCGCAACACGCACATCAGCGGTGGGGCTGGGGAGCCAGGGGGGCGACGTCGGCGCATCGCCGCGTGGGCATTGATATTCAAAGCAAGCCCTTAGGGGCAAGTGATGCCTTTGTACGAAACCTTGCAGCTCCTCGTGTTTCAGGAACTGGAAGGAGCCTGCTGCGGTGAGAACGGCGGTCCAGCCGGTCCAGTCGTCTCACCGCCGGGAATAAATACATCATAGTGCCCACCTGACAGTATCCCAAAGGCCCCGATATCAGGAGCAGCAAGGTGTGCGCCCTGATAGACCCGTCGTAGAATGTTATGTCAAAATCTAGTGAGCCACGACATCGAGCGTGGTGTTGGAATGTCAGAGATACCGCTCGGACCATGCGCAACTGAGATTGTCCCATAGGGACCGCGCGTCCGAATCACCCCGTGCCAAATCCTCCAGTGCAATGTTGAGCCCGACGCCTCGCGGCGCTGCAGACCCGGGGTAGCTAGAAGAAATTTCCAGAAGCTCGTGCCCAGAACTTGAACGCTGTCCATCCGACGTGATCGATCGATCAAGTGTATAAGACGTACAAGCTTCGCCCGTACGGCATTCTTATTGTCCTGCACAACGTCGCGACCGGAGCTGACGTCACAGTCCAGAACAGCTGCAATCAACGGGTAACAGTACACTAGAACAGCAGTCCAGGCCAGGGTTCATGCGACCAAAAATTTTCTGAAACCTGTAGACGTACCATCTGCGCAACAGAAGTAGCAACTGGTGTACAGGTCAGGGTTAAAGAAGGCGGCGCTGGACCCTAGATGCAACCGGTGACTTATTCCACGGGAGGGGCGTGAAGGGTGCGAAGGGCACTTCACTCGGTAAGTGATACACCCAAGAGAGAGCCTCGTCACCGCGACGGAGCTCTTGTAACCAGGGGTCAATGATTCTGCAGATACACGAGGTCAGCCGGGCATCCAGGGTAGAAATTCAGTGCAAAGAGGGCTCAACCACTCCGCCGGGGCATCAAACGATAATGTGAGGTCGCGAGTGAACGAAGTTACCGTATATAAAAGAGGATCGAGAAGCGAACATCGGCAATATAGCTGGACCTCCTCGATCGCGATCGCTACCGATCGCATGAAACCGCTGCCGTCAAGCCTTCAGAGCTTAACCTAACTTACTCTGGGGGGCGCGTCTGATCGCATGTCGGGCATGCGCAGTGCAGGTTTATGTGGGCGTTCCTGCTTGACAGCGCGGCGGCGAAGGGACTGATGCACGAGGTCCGCACAGATGGTTGAGACGAGCTCGGGCACAATGGGCTGCGGCATGAGGCCCTCGCCCTGGGGAGCACCGTGATGAAGAGCGTGGAGACTGCGTCCCGGACCGACTTGAAGAGCGGAAAGCCGGATATGATGGCGCATCAATCTCAATGCTACCCCCACGGGACCCCGGGCGCTCAGGGGTCGGGGCCTTGGGCGTTCGGGGATAGGGCGCTTCGATGCCTGGCGGGGTTAGACGCGCAGCCATGACGAGCACGATCTCGCCGCGTGCGCTGTGCGCTGTTGGGTTCGGTCTGGGGCCTGGCCGGCACGGCGGCAGAGCTCCCGAACACCTCGCTTGCTCCGCCCCGCACCAGTTCCCTGCTCTCCTCCATGTCCTGACATGCTTTCCGCTTCTCTCTTTCTCCGGACCCTTTTCTTTCCGTTCCTTTTCGCGATCCTTGCTCTCGCAAAGCCCCAGTGCCGGCTAGTCAATAAGCTAGATGCCCAGCTAGGAGACTCCGACCCGGACCAGCTCCCGCTTTCCGCCACCCCCACATCCGCTTCTGCCACCCAGTCCGCAACTTCGACAGCACTTCCGTCTATCGCAGCTTTCAACTATGGGAAGGACATCATTCGAGGTGTGAACCTGTAAGCAACCCTTTGCTTCTTATTTGTAATATGTCAGTTCTGAGACGGGCAAATGGCAGAGGCGGATGGTTCGTCCTCGAGGTGAGCCTACCGCTATTTCTGGTGGCGTAATGAGACCCACCTTCATTCCAATCAAGCCCTGGATCACACCGAGCATCTTCGAGAATACGAACAATTCAGACATAATTGACGAATACACGTTCGGAGGGCTCCAAGATTACGACCAGGCATTGAGTGTCCTTCAGAATCACTGGGATACGTGGATAACCGAGGACGACTTCATTGCAATTAAGAACGCTGGCCTTAATCACGTCCGGTACGTCGTCCTTTATTGTGCGCCCAGCCCCTTGCGTCTTTAGAAAGGCATATTGCCCGCGCGGGGACTGCGGAACTCGATTCCACGCGCACATGCAGTCGAGAACCCGGCCACGCGCGCAATATACCCGACAACGGCACCGTCAAAGGGCCCCAACCCGGGGGGAAGGCCGCATTTCTTCCCTCCGCATCTCCGCACGCAGTTCCGACCTGACCTCTCTCTCTTCCGCAGCATGCAAATTGGCTACTGGTCCATCCCGATCACCACGGCGGACACGAACTACACGACCGTCGTCGACCCGTACGTGCCCGGCGCGTGGCCGTACCTCCTGCGCGCGCTCGGCTGGGCGCGCGCGCACGGCCTGCACGTCATCCTCGACCTGCACGGCGCGCCGGGCTCGCAGAACGGGTACGACAACTCGGGCCGGCGCGGCGCGGCGAGCTGGGCGGGCGGGAACAACGTCGCGCGCACGCTCGACCTCGTGCGCTTCATGGCGGACCGCGTCGGCGGCATGATCGACGTCCTCGAGCTCCTCAACGAGCCCGGCGGCTGGCAGAGCGACATCGCGGCCGTCATCGGCGACTTTTGGACGGACGGCTACGCGGCAGTGCGCGACGTCGCCGGTAACGGCTTGAAGGTCATGATCGGGGATGCGTTCCTCGGCGTCGCGGTGCGTGCATGCGGTTGCGCTTCGGATTAGGCGCATATACGGGGCTAAACACTGACGTGCGACGTCGGGCAGAACTGGGACGGCTTCCTGACACCCCCCGCTGGGCAGGGTGTACTCATGGACTTTGTGGGTGTTGACAGAAGGCTACTACGGATTTATTGACTTACGTCACTCAATGAAAAAATTACAGCACGAGTACCAGATCTTCAACTACGACCAACTTGCGCTGTCACAGGACCAACATATCAATGTGAGCGCCGTCGTCCTCCGTTTACGTCCCCAACCCTCGGCCGCTAGTAGCTGACTGCTTCCGCGCCGCTGTAAATTTTTTTCACGGTAGTACTCGTGTGGCGTGCTCGACACGCTGAGCACCTACGCGAAGTCGAACCTGTACACGGTCAGCGGGGAATGGTCGAACGCGATCACGGACTGCGCGAAGTGGCTCAACGGCCGCGGCGTCGGCGCGCGCTGGGACGGCACCTGGCAGGCCGGCCAGCAGACGTTCGGGTCGTGCGACGGCCTCTCGGGATCTTCGGACTCGTTCAGCGCCGATTACAAGACGTTTCTCCGCAAGTGAGTGCCGTGCCCTTTTCCCGCTCGCGTCTTTTTCTCAGCCCCCGGGCCTCTCCCCGTCCCTGTGACATACCCCGCGCCTCCCGCGCCTCTCCCGCGCCTCTCCGACCGCGCCTCTCCCGCGCATCCCACCGAATCGACTCGTACAATTCGGCTGATCGGCCGCTCTGGGACCGCCCTTCCCTCATACAGGTACTTCGAATCACAGGTCGCGATCGGCGAGGCTGTCCAAGGTTGGGTGTTCTGGACATGGAAGGTGAGCAGCCGAGTCCGCCCGCCGCTTCTCCGCCGCGCGCGCCGCAACCACCTGGACACCGGTCTTGCGACGGTTCTAGGAAGTGCGGTCGTCCGTGGGCGTCCGTGGGCGCGTGCTGATACGTGATGCGCCGTGCAGGCCGAGAACGCGGATGACTGGAGTTACCAGAAGGGCTTGGAGGGCGGCTGGATCCCGCAGGATCCCACGGACAGGCTGTACCCGGACATATGCTCCTAGAGCTGCGTGTGCGACGTACTGGGTGCGACCGCGTGCACCGTGTGCCTGCCGCGACCGCGGCGGTGGTAGGCGGTGGCGGCGGGCGCTGCGGCGGAGGAGTTTGCACACACGGACACGGATCGGTGTTGTCACAGTGCTTCTAGAGTGTGTGTAGGTTCTCGACCTTCGCGCCGTTTTAATTAACGGGGATAGCCTGTGTATAGTTGTTAAGTTATCGCTCAGCTTGTATGTGCAGGTCTATGCCCGAATTTGGACCACTCCACCTGCCATCGCGGTGTTTTCGCGCCACGCGATGTCCGAGAAAGCATCTAGCGGACCTGGAAAAACGTCCACGCGGAGATCGCAGCGCCCCCCAGCAGCGGCGACTGCGAGTCAGCAGGCCGAGGAGAGAATGAAAGTTCCGCAGATAGGACACCAAACTGAATTGGTATCTCTGAAATGAACGACGCCACTGAGGATTGCATCCTTGTGTCACGACGTCGACATCCCCGGTCGGTCATGGGAGCGTGCAGATATCTGCGATCCGCGCGCACCCAAACCGGCTGCCGTGACGACCACACCCACGGACTATCGACCCTTCTTGAAAACGTGCGCGTGCGGGATGACAGCACCGTCACCGCCTCCCCCAGTCTTTGCTGGCGTCCCTCCACCGCCCCCGGTGCCCCCGCCGCTCCCTCCGCGTCCCCGATGTGCCCCCGGCTGCCCACGGGGGCCCTGCGGCGCCCCGCGTGTCCCCTCCCCAGACCACATGCGACAGCGGCCGTCGAGCGGGCGTGTCTGCGCTGATAGGGGCGTGCACCTGTATGGCGGTCTGCACGCCGCCACGGTCATCTGGTCACCTCAAACATGCTCAGGCGCAGAGACGCGCGTGCGCCACTCTATTTTTCACCGGCGTTTAGATAGATGGCCGTGCCGGCGGAACAGGACGGTGCCTGGGAGCCCGATGAACTGCCACCGCCTCCACGCCGGCGCCCCTCGTGCCATGAGCTGCCCAAGGTCGCCCCCGCCGCCCCGCCATCCCCCTTCGGGCCCCGCATCGGTTGCGGGGATGTCCTTTGAACAAGGTTTGTCGGCACCATAAACTATCAAGCTGGTCACACCACCTGCCTGTTTTAGGTGCATGTTATTCCGGTAAAGACGCCGTGCATAAAACGTCGCCCATCTCGGGCTACCGAGCGATCTATCTAACCAAGACAGGACTAGTTGGACTGAGTGGTGAATCACGTTCATCCCAACTGGCTTTTCGATGTGTCAGACACCACCACAACGGCCGGAAGGTCCGGAGATCCGCTGCGGGGTTAGGCCGTCGACGGGCACCGTGGGGGCACACCTACAGTTCCCGCCCAGCCCGAATACCCAAGTTTGAGCTGCTTGGCGAACAGGCGAGCCCATGTGACATCAGACGCTAGCCCAGGCGGAAACCACCCTCGAACTTACCTGCACAGCTTGGGTATTGGTTGGAAGCCTGGAACATCTTAGTCATTCTGCACACATGTCGCGGAAGCAATCCCGTATGTCATCGGAGGCAGCGAACCAACTCTATAAGCAAGGGAAGCCATCTCCGCCCGATGCATGTATTAGTGTAGAATAGGACATCGGGGAGGTGGCGAAAGAGGATGTGGAGTATGTGGTCTCCGGTCGGCATCCGAACTGCATGCGCTAAGGTGGAGAGCCCGACGACGGATGCTCAGCGGACGCTGCTGACCGAGCCTCCGCGGCGGGCTGGAGCAGCCGCTGCTGCAGCTCGTACTCGGACAGCCACGCCGGCTTGAGCTCCGCCTCCGCCTTCTCCGCCGCGGCGACTTGCTCGCACACCCACTTCAACTTCTCGTCCCTGCCCTCGTCCGCCGCCGGGGCGTCGGCGCGCGCCTCGCTCTTGGTGGCCTGGCCCTGCGTGATCCGCGAACGTCAGCGACGGCTCAGCGGGGCGCAGGTGGGCAGAGATCGGGACAGACGCACCGGCATCCGCTCCCACGCGTCACGCATCATCTGCAGCATGAGCAGGTCCTCTCTGGCCTTGAGCCACCGGATGTTCGCGCTGCGCTCGTCGAGCGTGAACGGTCGGATCCGGACGTCGTCCCATTGGACGTTCGTGCCAGGGGGGAAGTACCGGTTGCGGTACGCCGCGAGGAGCGCGTCGTCCTCCGCCGCGCGGTCAAGGTATCGCGCGATCTGGCGCCTATGCTGAGGGGTCGCATGGGGCGAGAAAATAGGCCCACTGAGGTTCGTGAAGCGAGCGAGGCGGTCGGTGTCCTCTCCGCGGATGAGGAGGGTGGGGGCCTTGAAATCAAAATATCGGAGAACGCTCTCTACGCCGTCTACGAGCTCCACCATCACCCGCGGCTGCAAGAATATTAGAGAGCGAAACATATAGACTAGAATGAGCAAAACTGACGGAGTTTGTGCCAGCTTCCATAAACGCAGTCAACGAGACATCTTTGAAATCGTCATCTTCAAGGGTGACAGTTTTGATGTCAAATTGGGCGAGGTATAGCGGAATGAGGACAGGATATGCAGCCGTCTGTGTCTCATAAATTAATTGAATGTTCTACCACCATAGGACGCAATTAGCCTGACCATAGTCGATGTCACTGAAGACGGCTCCACACGTAGGATTTCGGAGATTTGGCCGTCCGAGAGCGACATAGAGTGTGCAGCATCGATCAGAGGGAAGGGTGTGTGGCTAAAAGGCATACACAACACGTCTTCTCCTTGTTGCTTCAGCAAGCTCTCCGACCACGGGACGCTCTCGCTATCGAGAATTTTTGGAGAGGCGTAATTAAGTGATGATAGCGGTGAATAAACATTGCCTGGAAATCGCGAGTAAGGCGCAGGATATTTCGGCCAGCGGTGGACATGTAGCTACCTGGGAAGGCACTATGTTGAACAATGAGGGCAGCAGTAGTCAGCTCACACCGGATGTTTAATGTGCATATTGTGACGGAAGACTTACGAGTGCCCGAAGTGTATTCGACCCGAGTCCTACCCATAGTGTTTAACAACTCCACGCCGCCCCGCGAATTGTGAACTTACCTTGATGAACTCCGTATCGCTTTTCTCCTTCCGCAACCATAGAGATGCTCCAACTTCTGCGTCGATGATCCAGGTCGGGTAGTAAACGAGCTGCAGACGTTTAGGTTGCAGCCCCGGGCCCATAAGTCCTGGAAAGTGGCCGTTCAGCCACGTGCTGAAGATCTGGTTGCCCGTGAAGTAAGCTGTGTTCGTGCTAAGTGTTTTGATAGCCTGTTCCTTTGACACCACGAACGGAAAGGCTGACCGGGGGGTATCTAGTCAGCGCTGCAGGAGTACGCGGACCAGAACCTAGGAGAATGACCTCTGACTTTGCTAGAGTACGGCCGATGACTGAGCAGTCGTTGTCGCCAGCATCGTTTGAGGGCCGCATAGCTACCATTTTGGCGCGACAGCATGGCTGCCGTCCCGAAGAGTAGACCCAGAGGACCGCGAAGGGGTAGAATGTAAGGAGGATGCAGTGGCAGTAGCTTCGAGCTCAAACGGCGAACTCGGCCGAAGCCTGACATCCCTGTTGGTAACCCCGTACTAGGGCCACGGCCCGGAGGCAGATCACGTGATCACGCTACGTGTCCGCGTTCCAAATTGGGAAAACTGACATTATACCGTCGGCTCACGCCGTCCGCAGTCTCCAAACGTGTTCTCGTCCTCCTCACACTACCCCTCGCTGGCATGGGGTCTTCGGTCTTTCTGGTCTTTCTGGTTCTGTCTTTGGCTCTCTTTGCGCATGCTGCCGACCTATATAAAACCCTAGAGCGTTAGTTCAAGGCGCGCACCTCGTCGGCCAAGCATGTCTCTGACTGACGTTTCATCTCTAGTCTCGAAGTCGGCTTCGGAGCAGGATATTAGAAAGGCGTACAAACGGCTTAGGTGCGTGGCTGTGCGCCAGTCAGCACTAGCGCATCCTGACTTAATTCCTCAGTCGGAAATATCATCCAGACAAGAATAAAGAAGCCGGCGCAGAAGAGAAGTTCGTCGAGATCGCCCACGGTACGTTATTGTGTGCAAGCGTTCGCGGACACCCGCCCTTATACTCTGCTAGCCTACGAGGTCCTCTCGGACTCTACCAAACGGCAAATCTACGACCGCCATGGCGAGGAAGGGCTCAAGGCACACGAAGGCGGCCGCGCGCACCACGCCAACCCCTTCGACATGTTCCAGAACTTCTTCGGGGGCGGCGGCGGCCACGCGCAGCAGACCCGCCGCGGGCCGACGTCCATGAGCGAGTTCGAGATCTCGCTCGCGGACGCGTACTCGGGCTCGAGCATCGACTTCATGGTCAAGAAGCGCATCCTCTGCGACCACTGCCGCGGTACCGGCGCCGCGTCCTCGGCGGACTTGCATACGTGCGGCGCGTGCAACGGCCAGGGCGTGCGCATCGTCCGCCAGCAGATCATGCCTGGCATGGTCACGCAGTCACAGATGACGTGCAATGAGTGCGGCGGGCGCGGGACGGTCATCGGGAAGAAGTGCCCGCACTGCGGGGGGAACAAAGTCATGGACCACACGCAGCATTACACTCTCGAGGTGCCCAAGGGTGTCCCCGAGGGCCATGAGGTCGTGTACGAGGGCGAGGCGGACGAGTCTCCGGACTATGAGCCCGGTGATGTAGTCATTCGGATCCGGACGAAGAAGGACCGCGGTGGGTGGCGGAGAAAGGAGACTTCCTTGTACTGGAAGGAATCCATATCGGTTGAGGAGGTGCGTTCGCTTGCTTTCCCGCTAAGTCTTGACAAGCCAACCATCCCTCCAGGCGTTGCTGGGCTTCGAGCGCAACATTACACATCTGGACGGACACATAGTAGAGATCCAACGCACTGCTGTCACTCAACCAGGTGAGCTTCTACTCGGGTCGTCTCTTGTCGCATTGGCTGATGCTTTCAAAAGGGTATGTACAGACGATAACAGGTGAGGGAATGCCCATATTTGAGAGGCCGTCAGAACACGGTGACTTGTATGTGGAGTACAATGTCGTGCTCCCAACTGAGCTCTCCCCGGAGATGAAGAAACGTATGTGCAGTCCTGATGCCTTGCCGTGCCTACGAGACCTATCTAACCCACCGGCGATATCAGGTCTTTTCACCGCATTCCATCCTGATGGTCAAGGAAAGCGCGATGAACTCTAGACTATTTAGGATGTAGAGTATATTAGCCGACATACGTCGCTGCACTAATCTTATTCGCTCTCGTTGGGGCCTGGAAATGCACGTTTGCCTCGCTTATTTATATCGTCAAATGGACCAAGCAATGATGAAAGGGCGTGAGGATTACAATGATGATACAGACAGACAAATATGATGATGATACATGCACAAGTAGTGCTCATGCCTGTGAACCGTCCGGTTAATAAAGTGCAGCCGTAGAAGAATCGCCGGGTACGCTCACCAGGTAATTGTACGACTTGCGATCCTCACAACGCTCCAAGTATTCGCGCTATACCGTTTACGGTCAGTGGACGTAGTATGGCCACAAGTCAGGCCACCCTACCTCGATAAGGCCTTCTATCCGCCTCTTGATGGCCATCGGGTTAGGCTGGAACCGGCTGGCGAGCTGACGTGTGACCTCGTTCACTAGGTCATTGTGTGACATATGCTTCCTGTCCTTCATAACGCGCACGATGCACGCCTGCAGACGATTCGGCCCCCCGGTCAGCCATTGATCTATCGCCGCCAGGGACGAGATAAAGAAAGACGCGCCTCAGTCTGGTGTTTGCGCTCCTCGTCGACTCGGTCCTTCGTCTCCTTGCGTTCCTCGGTGTTCTCTACACGCGATGCGATAGTGTTGATCTTAATCTTCTGCAGAGGCGCAGAGAAATCTGCGTTGAACGAGAAGCTGTCGCCCGCGTTGACGTCACGCCCGGGTGGGTGCTTCTTGAGAACCTTGAACTTGGCGCATGCGAGCGACTGCAACTGCCGCTTGAGCTCGGCCTCAGGTATCGAAGTCGCAGACTCGATTTCCTGCATCGCGAAGACGTAGATTCAAAGACGTTAGCTAGGGGTAAGGAGGTAATGAAAAGCGGATAGTGAGGATACGTACCTCATAAGTGAGGACCTGGTCGTCCCGGATGTCCTCGAACAGCAGCAGTATGACGAGCGCAAACGTGGAAACATTGAGGTCGTGTTTCCGCGCCTTGAACGTCACGCGTACTTCCGCATTGCCCATCGACGGTTGCCAAGTGAGCCTTCTGCCACTATGTCGAGCGAGGTAAAAACGCTCAAAGGACTGGGAGGCCTTAATAAGCTCTTCGGGGAACGTGCACGTTGCTGGGGTGAGGGACACCGGCCAGGACGTGCAGGTCATCACGATGACGGAGAGATCGATGTCTCGAGGCTGACACGCACTCTGTTGAGCAAGCGATATTGACTGAACGTTGCCCGAAGAGGAACTCACCGTATCGCTGTTGGATAGATGGGTGCGGTAGGCGTCCATGACGTCTGAAGAGAGCTTCATGTCCTTGAACATGTTTTCGAGCTTCTGTGTGAACTGTTGTCCACATTCCATCTTGAGCTTTGTTAGCATGCCGCGTTCCGCATCGTCAGATACCGAGCGACTGTGTAGTAGACGTTTGGCAAGGTGGCCCTTGTAATACCGCTCGAAGACGTCTTTGTCGGCGATGAAACGGAACACCGTAATGGTCTTGTCGAGCACAATGTCGACTTCTGTTTCTGTTTTCTGGGAGGCTGTAAGCTACAAATCGCTACTGTGCAGTCGTATTCTTACCCCTTTGAGACCCTTCTTCAGGTTTTCATCAATGAACAAGGAGATGAACTCAGGGGCCTTCTCGTTCTTGTTGATGAAGGTCTCGAATGCCTAGCAGTGATTGCATTAGCCATGAAGCATAAGCTCAAAAGAGACTACCTCACCTCATTTGTACCGCTCTCGAGGTCGCGATCGCTCTGGAAAGATTTCGACCAGATTGTGTCGAACGTGTCCTTCAGGTCCAACACATCCTGTACCCATTTCAATGCGAGTTGAAGTGTTTGAGCGGCACCGTTGAGAGGACGTGCTTTCGCCTTCCCTTTCGCCTTGGAAGAGGACTCTCCGGCGTCCTCTTCCTGGCCAGAGTCTACACCATCGCCACTCAGCCCTGTGTCGACTTCGTTGATTTTACCTCCTCTCTGAATGACGCTCTCTTTCAGCGACCTTTTTAAACAGGGCAGGCCGGCGGGGACCTTGGTAAACAGTCGGTACATGCGGGCGAGGTCGTCAAGGCGGGCATTGTTGATCATCGCATCCAGGCCGGAGTTGGGCATATCGACGACGGTCTTTAGATGCGCTGACACGAGATGCTCCTCGAGGATACTCCGAAGGAGAGGCGTTGTGAGTGTCGAGAGGATGTGGTGTGTTCGCGACTCTTCCTCTTGGAAACGCGCTTCTACCTGCGGGCGGTTGAGCCCATGGAATCAGAAGGCGCATGTTGCACTCACTCGTTTCAAGTATTCAGGAGCATCGCACGTCTCTAGCAGCCGCTCGCCCTCTTTCTTATAGAACGCTTCACTCTCCCTCTTGACGGCGGGCTCAATGTCGCGCTTGTATATCGACTGGCTGTCACGGCCTTCTGGGACGTACAACTGCAAGAACACATCGACGCAACCCTTGACAGACGACCTGTTGATAGTATACCCGTCACGCTCGGTTTGGATGAGAGTGAGGACAGCAGCAATGACGTGGTCTTGAATTGGGGCATGGACGATATGTCTGATGAACGCGTTCAGGCCTGCGTCCCAGATCTCTGGCACGTTCGCGTTCTTGGTGTAGACGCGGTCCTGCAGGTGCAAGGTGCTCGGCGCTCGTTCGAGACAGGAGATCGCGAAGGCCACGCACCATATACCGCAGCACATCCCGCAGCTTGGACAAGCTGGAGGTATGGTCGTCCCAGACCTTCTTCACGGACTTCAGGAGCATCTCTCCCTCCTGGCTCTTCTGTACCGGGTCATTGGACACGTTGGTAGGAAATGCGGGGATTATGAACTGGTTCGCGAGCTTGTCAAGGTTGTCGGCTATAAGCTGCGTTGTGCCCTTGTAGAGGCGCTCCCCATTCTTGTGGAGTACCATGTTGTATGCATATCGATGGTTCTCCTCAAACGAAAGGTTCGCGGCGTTGTGGTTCTGAATCTCGACGATGTTCTTGCGAAGCTTGCCCCACGTCTCGTCCATAGAGACGTCCGGGCCATGCTATAACAACATGACCGATGTACATGCAGATGCGTGCCCAGAGGTCAGAGAGCGTGCCGGCGACATGTAATAGGGGGGAGATCGCACCTTGCGCGCGGGTTTCTGTTACAGAGGGTCAGACACGATCACCTTAATGTCGACATTGGGGATCGCCTCACGATTCGACCTCTGCCGCCTCGCATTCGGGGTGGGACTTGGAAAGAAGGGCGTTGAAGACGTGGATGGGCGAAAGAGAACCTAGTTGCACATACCAGCGCTCATTCTGGGAGGAAGTAGTGATTGCAGAGCAAGGTGAGAATTGAAGCAAGGGCGCTGTGGCTGGCCTAGGAGCAGCCCTGCGGCATAGGGCGACTCAGGACCTGCAGCACCCCAGCACGCGTCCCATGCCGGCACCGAAGGTAGACGCCGAGAAGCCCTAGACACAATGATATCATAGACTTACAGTAATCATGCTGCAACGGCCATCTCCAGAACATGTCTCATGTTGAAGTCGAAGCTCGACTTCCGGGCATAGTATATCACAGATCTCCGTCTTCTAGCGAGAACTATCACTAGCGATTACACTACGAGAAGATCGAGGTCTCATAAGTACAGGTGCTTCTTGTGGTTGTGGTGTTGGATACAATGATGATGGTGTATACTGAGGGCAGGCCAGAGGAGTAAAGAAATAGCAAAGGAATGCAGTGGACGTCGCAATGATAGTAAGTGTGAACGACAACAGAGAAGGGGCTAATGTACTAGTAGACAGCAGGTAAGCAGTGGGATGCGTAGCATGGACGGGACGGGGTCGTTCAGGTCAGGTCAATAAGATACTAGTGACGTCGGAAAGTGTACGATCGCGGTCTCGAGGGAGGGTGTGGGGAACATCTCATGAGCCTGCGCGAGAGGCACGCACGAAGTCCGTGAAGTATTTTCGGAAGGCCTTCCCGTCCAGGTCCCGCATCTTCGTCGCGAACTCCAAGGCGGTGTGCTGGGGCCAGTTCTGGGACGGGAGGAAGCTGTTGACGAAGAAATCGAAGGCCTCTGGGCCACGAGTCTTCGACACAATTTGAAGAAAGTTCGCAATCTCTTGCAGGACCTGCAGCGGCTATCAGTATCATTGCCGTAGATATGACACAAGAACGTACCACGACAATTTGGCCGTCCTTGATGTTGAACTGCGGCAACGACAGGACAGCGAACGCGGTTGGCACCATGCGCTCATACGCGAATCTTTCGAAGCCCGGGAGTACCTGCTGGGCGCCAGGTGTCTTAGGAGCCTCTGCCCAAACGGACACGCAACGTCCCAAGAATGAGAACGCTGCCTTCTCGCTGGACGGATCTGAGGGGTCCTCCGCAAGGCGTAGCATGCTCTCCAATAGACTCTCGAGCTGACCCTTGTTCCCTGTAGCGCACGAGGTGAGGACACAGATCGTGACACAATGCCCGGAAAACGTACGGTCTGAGATAAATATGGTGTGTAGCTTGGAAGATATTACACTGATCAGCAGTGCGAGGTACGCCCGCTTCGTGTCGACCTGCACAACTTGGTCGTCCGTGCCCGTCACGGGCTGGGAGAGGATGCCATTGATGTGCGTGCTCAATGGACCGATGAGCTGATCGAGCACGTCCAACATGTCTTCCTGCAGCTTGTGGATCGAGAGGCCTATGAAGTTCATGAAATCGATCAGTTCCGAGGGGTCGAAGTGGGCGAGCAGGTTCTGCATCAGCGCCGGAATCAGTTGTGCGACGTTGGAACCGGTTGTCGCAAGAATTCGAGCGAAAGCGAAGCGAGTCTACAAACGGAGACGCAGAGTTAGTGCAAGCTCTGGCCACTCACAAGATGAGACGTACAGCATCTCGGACGATCCTGAAGATGTTCATAGCCTCCAGACAGACCAGGATAGCCTGGCCGACTTCCCTGAACACGTCCAACGGTGGCGCAATGTACCCCTCCGGAACTGGGTTGGGGTACTCCGGGAACCCTTTCGCCACGTTCCCAAGTGCCATGATGATGTGGTGCACCTTGAGAATGGGGAGCACGTCCTCTGGACCCTTCACCGCCTGCAGGCTCGCCGACAACTCGTCCAGCAATGGCCGAACGACAGAGAGTAGCATCGCTGCAGCCTGTTCTGGGTTCTTGTGCAAGAGCGAAACGAGCGTCCCGGTCGCCTCGAAGATGTACAGCTGAGCTTCGAAGATGGTCGCCGCGGCGACTGCCTCCGAGAGGATGTCCTGGGATTCGGGATTCTCAAGCTCGGGGAGCTCGACTTGGATAGTAAGGAGGTCGCGGATCCCTTCTAGGAGTGACACAGAAAGTTCCGGCGAGATCTCGTTCCTGTCTTCCCTGATGAAGCGATAGAATAGGTAATACACGCGTGAACGTGTGCTAGATTCAGAGCTATGTAGTCCTCTGTGCGCGTTCTGTTAGTCATGGTTGAGCAGGATATTTGAGAAATACCAACTTGGGACCAAGCATGGCTTGAAGGGTCGGCATGATGCAGTCTTTGCGGACCTTGAAGAAATCACCGTAACGTGCGACCGTCTCGAAGAACTGCATACACACAGTTTTGTGTGGGTACGAGGAGATTCCGGATTGAACGAGCGCATAAAGCATCTCGCCGTGACTCGTTAGTGGATACTCGGAGTAGTCCGTCTCTTTTCGCTTGTCTTTGGCCACTGTAGGAGGGGCTTGACAGAATGCTGCTCGCCCTTTGCCTCCAGCTACGTATACAATCAGCACCAGGTTTAAGCGCGGTGAAGCCTGGACGGACTTACATTTGTTGATCTCTCCGAAAACATAGACGAGGTATACAGCGAGTTCCGCATCGTTCCATTTGAGCGAAACTCCGGTTTGGTATGCCGTTAACGTCGTGAGAGCCAGCGACCTCACCGATTCAGTGACCAGCCCAGGGTCAATCATCAACGTCGAGTCCATGAATGTCCGGAGTTCCTGCACAACACATGAGATAAGTTGTAAGACATTACAGACCAAGTCACATACCTTCCGGATCTCCTCGAAGTCAGCTTTATCGTCCTCGTCCATGTCTTCTGGGTCCGACTCCTCGGTCCATTTTAGTTTCTCTAGAATGACGCCGAGCAAGGACGACAGGAAAGAGCGTTTTGCGGGTTCTAGGGGCTCTGTGGATGATTTTCGTTGTCGCTTGTACTACGCAACGATTCAATAATCTGTCATAGGCGGCTGACGTGCAGGCACACTCACGCTGAGGAGGACGGTGGAGAGTAACGGAAAGATAGTCGCACAGGTGTCGTCGTACTCGTCCGCCATGAAGTGCAACATCACAGGCAGGATTTGGTTGAGCAGTTGCGTCGCCTCCGCCCTCACGGCCTCGTCGGGGCATTCCTGCAAGTACAAGGCATAGCACAGTGAGCAAAGGGAGTGTGTTCACAACAAAGGCGAGGGGCGCGGCAAAAGAACTCACGTCGGTCAACTTGCAGATTTCCAGACCTAGCACGTTGAGGAGCTTACCAAGGAACTCCCGGTAACTTTCCTCGGCCTCGTCCGTGTCCTCCCCACGCTCAGCGCGGGTGCGTGCTTCAAGCGCCTCCAGTACCTGCCCCAAGCTCAGCACTTTGATCAGCTGCAGCTTGTCGCTCGGCTCCTTGAGCCCCTTCGAGACGATGCGCGTCAGGGCGAGACACGTAGCGAGGCGGATTGCGAGAGACACGTCCGAGAGGAGCGTGAAGAGGAGCGGGACGGTGTCTCGCGTGACAGTGAGGTTGATATCAATCCAGCTGACGTACGACGCAAAGGTGCGTACGCCCCAGTCGACGACCTCGACGGCAGAGTCGAGCTCGCGCTCTGCCGCAGCACCCGCACCGTCCTTCCGTAGCCGACCCATGCGCTCGACACCGTCTGCGACGATCGTCAGCACGGCCTCATTGAGCCGCGCGGCATCGCGCTCGCGCACGGCGTCGCGGACACGAGTGTCGCGGGCGTGCCGCGTTGGGTTGAATGGACGTGCGGCCTTGATGACCTGGTCCGCAACCTCTCCGGAGATCTCGATGAGGAGGTGAAAGAGGAGGAGAGAGACGTGAGGGTTGAAGGTAGTGGACGAAGTTGATTCGGGTGGGTGGATGAGAGCGAAGAAATCGGTGAAGAACGTCGGCCACTGGTCGGCGTATGTGCAGAGGAAGAAGAGGGTGAGGGTGTGTGCAAACTTGTTACGCAAGACTGCAAGGCAAATGAGGTTCAAGCGAGGGGGTTACGAGGGAGGGCAGTACTCACACGAGGCCGCTGACTCGGCAGTACCAAAGATATATTCCGACTGAATGTAGTTCAGAAGCGTCTGTCGTAATGTTTGGAACGATTCTTCTTCTAGTGGCTCGAAACTTGGACGGGTAGCACCACAGATTAGCCTTCCATCCTAGGACGCCCACGCAGCAATGTACCCTCACCGGTTGTCGAAAAAGTCCTCGAGCACTCGCAATGCGAAGAACCGCACTTGCGGCGGATGCTTCCTCCCACCACTCGGATCCGGTTCTACAAAAACTTGGAGCGCAAGCCTCCATGTATTCGGGTTCTGCTGGATGGTGACGAGGTATTCGAGGGCTTGCTGGTGTAGTGGGTTTTGCCCTGGATCGGATGCAATCAGGATGGCCTGTACGAACTGCTCCATCTCCATCTCCATATCCGCGACGAGAGAAAGAAGAGAAGTGTGTGTCGCCGGACACGAGGAGGGAGAGGGATTGTGCGGCCTGGGGAGCTGGCTTGACCGGCTTCTTGTACGGGCTGCAGAACTTTCAAAAGCTGCGCCACGACCGGGACGATTATCTTAATCTTTCACGGCCACGTGCTCCTAGATCGACAACGGCCACGATCCCGATCCGCTCGTGCTTGTGCGACCACTGTGTGGCGGAAGGGTGAGGGTACGCGCAGGAGAAGAAAGAGGGCTAGATGGAAGCGCGTTCTGGGTTTGCTCGTGCTTTCAATACGCCGATACCTGCCTTGAGTCAAATGCGGTCATAGCACAACACGCGTTGTTGCGCGCACGTGAGCCGCGCGTCATTGACACGCCTCTGGTTCGCGGCAGACAGCAGGTGCGTTTCCGGGAATCCATCCGACCATAGATTAAAAGAGATATGCGAATCATACAAAATCAAGCACGTATACAGGACCGTTATACATTCCAACGCACAGCCTACATGTAGCCTCGTCGAAGGCCAGCGAGTGGCACTTGTCCGGCGAGAACGGCAGCGAATCTCGCATTTGACAGAGGAGCACTCCTACATTCGCCACACCGGTTCGGGGATCGTAAGAAAGCTTCATAACTCTGTTTTGTTGGCTCTCCCAGCTGTGCTCGAGCCATACCGCCCGCGTGCCTAGGGACCCCACCTGAGCCAGCTGTGCGGACGACTCGTCCCCCATCGGGAATTCCTTGCAGGACGTTTCGGACAACGAGACCGCTTCCTGGGATACATCGAAACTGAATCGAAGTAGTTTTGCGCTGTGTGGATGAACGGAGTGGTAGAACATAACCGCTGAGAGGCTGGACGGCGAATTAGAGGGCGAGATTTGAGCGATGTGGTGACCTGGAAAGGTCATGTGCTTGGGACCCGTGTACTGGGAGACCATGGGCCCGAGATCGGTGTATGCGTAGTGATCTTCTTCCTCGTCGCTTGTCGACGGAGACTCCGGAGAAGGGGGAGGTGTTCTTCTTGGAGAAGCCGAAGCCGAAGCGAAGGGTTGGGGCAAACGATACACCCGCACAGCGAAGTTGCTCTCGACCTCGCCCACAAGGAAAAGGAAGTCTCCCCAAACTCGCACCCAGAGGAAGGAGAACGGCTAATAAGGAAATTTAGTGCTGCTACACACCGGATGTCGACCATAGCTTACTTGGGCAAACTGGGGGTCGGCCCACTTTGTGGCTCCGGTTTTAGGATTGACGAAGAGGATCTGAAGTGAACCAGCGCCTCCGCCTGTATCGAGTGCGAATACAGTGACGACCAACAGATTGTCCAGGCAGGCGATTTCGTGGATGATAGGACGAAGGTGAGGAGCGCGGGGGTGCGACACAATGTGGATCTGTTTGGGCTTGCAAGGGGTAGGAATGGAGTAGACAGGATAGATGCCGTATTGCACGGTCGAGAGCTCCTCCAGTGATACAGTATGGACTTCAATGACCCTATAAACGAGTTAGGACGATGGCTTTGGCCTGAAGGGACGTAAAGACGCACTCTCTGTGATCGCATACTCCAACGACGAGGGTAGCGGTGGCCCCATCATCACTCTGAACCATAGCGCAGGCTCTAAAGATGCCAGACATCTCCGTGGACCAAACCCGGGACGGGGGATCGACCTCCTCCACGGACCAAACGCTCATTCGTGTGTGCCATGACTCACGCTTGAGTGTTCGCTCGGCAGTCCAAAGCCATTTGCCTCCGGGAAGGAACTGCATCCTGTCCACGAAGTCATTGCTTTCATGCTTTATGACGGGACGCAGGGTGCGCACGCGGGGTGCCGGCCGCCCCCAATTGGTGTTAAGGCGAATGGCCTTGATCGCAAGCCGCTGTAGTTCATCTCCAGGAAGTGCGCAGGGAACGGTGTTGAACGGGAGGTCGATAGGGAGCGGGAACTCGGAGATAAGACGATGCCACACGTAGTCATTTCCGCCGAATGAGTGCAGAGCGCGACACGTCTAGAGGGGCCAACAGGGTTCAGCAATCACGCGATACGACGTAGCGGTGGCGGAGTGGAGCGCTGAGCTCACCTTGCGAAGGGTTAGAACGTCATGAACACCGAGGTAGTAGATGATATCGAGTATGATATCTTCGGGGAGGGCTATGAGCATCCTCTGGAGAGCGCGGATGGTGGTAGAGTGGAAGGAATCGACTCACAGAAGTCTGGGCTTGTCTTTAGGCCAGTGTTGCGAATGCGCCGGGGGCATGTGCTCAGTCGCCTGGCAGTGGGAAGTACCGCCCAAGTGGCACTGATCCGGTATGACTGGCATGGTGCATTATCTGATAAGATTTACGTCTACGCCGCACGTGACGCATCTCTTCGGTATGCCGCGTCTATGTCAAGGCTGCCGCATTCAACTTCCAACCCCCACCGTCCGCTCACTTGTGCAAAAGCGTGAGGAAAGCAAGAATCTCGACATGTTGGAGCCCTCTAGAACTCATACAGGTTACTGAATGGTACTACTTCAACATTTTCCGGCACCAACTTCGTCTCCCGGTCCCGCCGTGTTGAACATTTTCAAGCTAGCAACTGAACCTGCACCTCGTGTGTTTATATCTCGCTTTCAGGGCACAGCTATACGAACGCTGTCATCCAGGGACCGTTCTAGTGCACCTCCTGACTCTAAGGGATATTGAAACTCTCAAGGTCTAATGATTGGATCACTGCGAAGTGACCACGGAGGCATAGAAAATGAGAGAAAGTTCAGGCTTGATGGCGAGGAATCTCAATATTCACGGTGCATGAACACAATCAACTCTCCCAACTTTCCCTCATAAACTCCCCTATAGGTGCTCCTGACATAGCTCTACTCGTACTTGTTTGCGGGCGTGTTCAACAACATTGTGGACGAGTCTAATTCTGGTTGGGGCACAGAGTTTCCGGCCGCACCTGGGTGGGATCCCGTCACCGCTCTGCCTGGACACTCGTAAGAACCATAGTCAGCCAACTCGCACCGCCGTATTTTTGACTTGCTCTCATGACGATTCACCCCGCCATTACTTCTATAGTTGGACCTATGGTCCACAATTAGCACTACTGCATTCGTGGCTACCGCCATCACACCATGTTTATAACGTTCAACGCAGAGATCCTCTACAATAATTCCGTAAACGTGCAAGTTACAACAAACTTTGAAATGTTGATAGTGATGACGTCACATACATAGCCCATTGCATGACAATACACCATCAAACCCCCGGTGAGTACAAATAACGACACTGCAGCCTCAATAAATTAGCGTGTTTGCCAGAAGTAATAAATATCCAGATATGCGCTCCACTGTGGTCAGGCATCCTGTCAGAACATCAGGGGTTGAGGCCATTCTGGGAGGCTCGTCAAAGCGGCGTTGATTGCCTCCCGCACTCGTCTTTTCGAGGCAACATCGCCGGACTGGCGATATCCGGAGAACACTTCTTGCATCTGGAAGGATGACGCTGCGATGGTATCTGCGCAGTCTCACATGAGCAAAAGGGGCACGGAGGAGTGCAGCTGGGATGGAAAACTTACCGACATGGAGCCCTGCGTCTTTCACCATCTGTGAGGTGTGCGTCGTAAGCAAAATGATACAAGGTATCCGGATAAAGACGAAGCGACTGACACTTTCCATCTGCGCGTACTGCTGCGCGGGGTTGCTGTACATCGCGCCGTAGCCGCCGCCGCCACCACCACCGAACAGGCCAGCGCCCCCTAGCGCCTTCAGGCGAGCCTCGAGCTCGCTCTTGCGCCCCTCCCACGCCCGCTTTAGTTCATCAAAGCAGTTCTGCACCTGCGCCGGTATTACGGTCAGCCTCCCCATGCACGCAGCTCCGCGAGAACGGGAGAACCCGCCCCGCACTCACCTGCTTCCACGAGTAAGAGTCCCACGACTCCAGCTCGGCCTTGTGGCCCTGCACGTACTCGCGCGGGTGCAGCGACCTGTACCCCGGCGCGCCGCCCGCGCCGGGGCTCTGCACGCCGCCCACGGCGCCCTGGCCCTGCGCCGAGTAAGGGTCGAAGTCCTGGAGGTACTGCTGCTGCTGCTGCTGGGGCTGCTGCCCCTGGAAGCCCTGCTGCTGGTACCCCTGCCCGTACGCTTGCTGCCCCTGCTGGTACCCCCCGTACTGCTGCTGAGCCTGAGCCTGGGGCTGGGGCACGCCGGAGTAGCCGCCGCCGTTGACGTGCGCCTGGAGCTGCTGCCCGAACGCGCTCGACGGCTGAAACGGCATGCCCGACATCGACATCTGGCGCTGCGGCTGCGGGGCCTGCGAGAACGACGGCGCGGCGCCGTACCCGGTCTGCTGGGGCTGCTGCTGGACAAAGCCCGAGCCGCCCCACTGCTGCCCGCCGCCGGTGGCTTGGGGGTACGCGCCACCCGCGCTGTAGCCCTGGGGCGACATGGGCCCGGGCGCGCCGTACATGGAGGACGTGGTGTTCAAGGAGGACGTCGAGGGACCGTTGAGCCATGAGGTGTACTGGGAGGAGGTGGGGCTATCGGAGCCTGTGATGTCTGGGAACCGGGCCATGGCATTGGCGGGGTGGTCGATAAAGGGGTTATTCGAGAGCTCTGGGGGCGGAGAGCCATACGAGTGCTGCGAGGAGTACATGGCTGCAAGCTGGCAGAGGTGCAGACACGAAGAGTTTTGCTGAGGGGAGACAGAGGAGTAGAGCAGAGAGAGAGGCCTGAGACACTGAGAGTGAGGAGTGAGAGATCGGTCCAATCACCGAGACCACTGCTGCGCCCGGGACTGGTCCCGAGGCGGTGAGCACGCGTGACGTAATGAATCACGTGGTGCGTGTCTCATCCAAAGCGCGTCGCGTCGCGTCTCGACTGCGCACAAATCGCCCACGAAGCGTCGAGACCCTGAGAATCCACACTGCAGCGCTCGTGCTCGACACAAGAATGTTCATAAAAAGCATATTCATATTGTTACATCTCTTCTCCCCAACGTGGTGCTATCATACATACATACAATGAGTAGCGGTGTGCGCAATGAGACTCCAAGCCGAGACGTAATACAGATAACCTGATGCACAAGAAACAAGAGTCCATGATCGACGCCGATCCGGTAAATGAATAGAAGCTGGGGTATGCGTGTTGGGTGCAATAGCCTCCCTTCTAGCTATGAGACGCTAGAAGCACCCTTCAGTGAGCGGGCACAGCAGCACGCCGCGCGTGCCGGGCAGCCCGTTGCTCACGTCTATGCTCACGTCGCTCCTGCCTGTGCTCCCTGCGTTCCTGATGGTGAGCTCGAACGCCGTCGCGCACCGCCCGGGCGTTCTCCTTCGCTGTCGCGACACGCCCACGTACCGTCGCTCCGACCGTCTCGAGCAGCCGCCCGCCCACAGCCCGGAGCTCCTTCGCCCGTGAGCGCGCGCGCTCGTGCCGCGTCCGGATGCGCTCTCGTACGCCCTCCAACGCTGAGCGCGACTGCGTCCACGCAGCGTCCGCCTGCCGCTCCACCGCCCGCGCCAGCTCGTCGAGCGCGTCGTAGAGCTCTTGCATCTCGCCCGCCGTCTGTGTGAACGCCGTCCGCATGTCGAAATACTCCGTCAGTGCGCCCGCGAGGCGCGTGCTGAGCGCGTACAGCCCGTCGTCCTCGGTTGCCCGTTCCTTGCCCTTGCCCTTCGTCGACGCAGTCGTAGCACCGATGGAGAGTGCTTCACCCTTGGAGAATGCAGGACCGCTGAGAGAGGGTACAGGCGGTGTCGGACGGAGCATGAGGTCTGTCGTCGGCCTGAACTTCTCCGGCCAGGTGATCAAGCCGCAGCCACATGAACACTCGGACGGAGCGCTCGACTCCTCGGCGTTCTTCACTGGAACTGCAGCTGTGGGGGAGGGGACAGCCTTGGTGGCGACGGACGAGGAGCTCGAGGTGGATGCCAGGGCGTAAGGGCTAATAGCGGCCAAGGCGAAATCCTTGAGCGAAGATGGAATGAGGGCCATGCCAGTCGGTGAGGTTGCTTGGGTAGAGAACGACGCGTTCGCAACGGGCGCGGGCGCAGGGCGAGCGAGGTCCACCGTGGGAGATGGGCGACGCGTCCCGGTGAGGGGGAGTGAACCGTTGACCAGGTAACCCAGAACAATCGACAGTATCGCGAACCTGCAGGTTGCTGAGTGAGCATGTGAAGACACAAAGCGGAGTCAATTCCACGTACAGAGTGAAAGCATGGCGTGATGCAATGTGATAGTTGGCCCATTGTTGGGTCCAGGGAAGAAGTGGCCTGAAGACACGCGCGACTTTCGCGGGGACAGCACGTTCAATCTCCTCTTCCTCAACTACTACCGAATTGCTGAATGTGAATGCGGGAGAGACAAGCTGAGACTTAGGCACGCCCATGGTTTCCCACTGATGTTCGGCATCGAGTAGGCGATCGATAGGGGTGAATGGATCGTCTTCCTCTTTGACGTCTTCCTGGGTGAGGACTGGCAGGTACAGGGTATGCTCAGGAACCGACACTTGAGGCGACGGCAGGAAAACGATTGCGAGCGAGGGACGTCCAAGGACAATGAACGGGCTCGGCTAAACTCCGTTGAAGTCAGCGTCCAAACACGAGTGTCAAGGCCGACCTACCTCCTTGCCCGTCAACGTGGGCTGCGTGCGGTCCACGATGGAGATGATGCAATGTGTTGCCCGTCCGCCGCTCAGGAGGGCGCGAATGTCCCGGGGGACGTTGATCTGCGGGAGCGACGAGAATCCGCAGTGCGTAGCAGCCATGAGCTTCTCGAGTAGCCTGTGCACGACGCGGTGCTTGATTGCCGAAGATGCACCGTAGAGGACGATGTAGAAATCTACGACCTCGTTCGAGTGGACTTCCGTGTGCATGCCTGCCGCTTCCCGCACGACCACAGGCAGGGTGGTCTCGTCCGGGCCGACATCCGCTACAACCGCCTGCGCCGCTGTTGCTACCGCGCCTGTGGTGGCTTGCGCGTCCGCGTCTGCCGCAAACTCGGGCTCGGCAGGAAGGTCTGCGGTGATGGAAATGTCCTCGTACGAGGGGCTGAGCGAGTGGGCGTGGGGGCTCGAGCTCGTGAGGGGGTCGGGGAACGAGAGGCGCAGGTCCCGGGAGTGCACGATTGACGTCTGCACGGATGCGTTGAGGGAGTTGGAGCGAGACGCACTGAGGGTGCTGATCATGCTCTGGTCGAGGCCGTCCTTGACCCGCTGCTCCTCCTCTGGGTCCTCGAGGGCGGTGTGTTGCGCCACTGCCGCCTCTGACAGGGCGGCCATCCTGAATGACAGGGACTGGTGTGAGAGACGGAGGGCGGCTGAAGCATACCCTGCGTCTGCGGGGGGTGGGGAGGGGGCGACCGGCGCCTCGTCCGCACTGTCCTCGACGATGCCCTCCCAGCCTTGAATCTCGCCCTCGCGGGAGCTTGTGAAACTTGAGAGAGACTGCCTTGACGGCGAACGGTATTCTGAAGCTAGATCCTCGCGATCGCTCACGTCGGAGTCAGCGAGGGAATCGCCGTCCTCGGAGGCCCTGCTGCTAATGTCGAGCCAGTCAGAGTCGGACAGGCTCTCTGCCTCGGAGAGGGCGTTGAGATCGTGAGGATCCATGATGAGAGTGTAATCGATACGAGCGCAGGACCGGCACTCGAACAGAGGGTGGAATGCAGTCGAGAGCGTGCCGCATAGGGACCGCCCGTTGCTTATATACAGCGGCTGTGGCTCGGAACCGCCAGTTTACGAGTGTTTGCCCGAAAGAGACAGGCGCTATCTTATCGACTCTAGGACGTCATTCAACCCGTCCAATCACCTAGCCCCGTTTGTTCTCTTTCTCCTTCCACCACCATCCTCCCGCACAGGGGAGGCAGGGGAGGGCAGGGGGCTGCCCGACGCCGCGTCTCTGCACTCGATATGCCGCCCCCCGCACTGGGCCGCACCCCTGTTGCCCCCTCCATCCGGTCGACAGGGCGGGGGAGTGCGGTGATACACGACTACGGCGCTCCTGATCAGCGTGGCATTACCTTCCGCGGTCTGGCTTCTCGTGAATGCTACCCACGCACTCCCGGCCTGCGCACTTCGTGGCTTCTATCGATAATACATTTCCAAGACTTTGCTAGAGCCCCCATACGTGGCTGGCCTATTATGGTCATATACCGGTGGTAGACACGTTGAATGCTACCCGTGTAAGTGCATCCTGACTCCACGTTATACTTACGCCTTGCTGCAGCGCAGCATCCACGTCTCATTTATGTGATGGGATCTCTCCAGCTGTGGTCGGAGGACGCACGAGGACACCTCTTGGGAAACAGGAGATCATCTTCGGATCGGAACGCCGCAGCGGGAATAGGCCGTGCCGGCGGGAATGACACACCAAACGCGGCACATGCTAGCCAAATGCACAACATAGTCGCAGATAGTCTCCTTGGATCTTCGTGCACTACTTGAACTCAAAATTGTCAGCTGTGTTGGGATACAAATGAGCGTGGTTTATGTGTAACCTGGTGAATCTACACTATGAATATGAAAGTCCGACGAGCCAGGCAGTAAGAAATATCCGAACAGAGCATTAGCTACATACATATTAAAAACAAAGCAAACAATAGCGCCAAACAGAACAGATCGGTTACGAGTTTAAGGAAGTAGCATGAACCGGGTTAGCATCTTCTGGAAATCAGGTGTCCCCAGGCCAGTGACGGGGTCCCATCCAGGTGCAGTCGGGAACCCATCAGTGCCGCAACCGGGGTTCGAGCCGACCGTAATGTCGTTGAACACTCCCGCAAACAGATGCGAATAGAGCTAGGAAGTTGTTAGTCAGCCGTTCTTGACATCACCCCGAAACGAGAACAAGGCTTACAACAGGGTTGATGAATCCGACAGGGCCCTTGCCTGCCGCTAGACGTGCGTCGTTCACAGCGGTGATCATTGAAGCGAAAATCGGCGCCGATGCAGACGTGCCGCCCAAGTTCAGGATCTGGCTGTCAACTACGACGGTGGTGTTCCACCCGTTGGCGGCAACGTCGGGGATCGCACGCCCCGTAGCGTTGAAGAGACCTTTGGCATAGCTGGGGACGGAGTTACTGAGGTACTTCTTGACCGCCCGGTTCTGCCAACGAGGACGAGCGAAGACGTCCGAGAATCCGCCACCTGAAGCAAACTCCGTTGTCGCAGATTCAGGGTCGCGAGTCTTGGTTGCACGGTGTTAGCGAGCATCGGGTTGTTTAGTTGCTGATAGCTTACCGTCTTTCCTGGATCAATCTGGGTCGCCCCAACAGCTGTAACATACGGGCAGGTAGCAGGCCAAGAGGCGATGAATTTGTTTCCAGGACATTTGCCCAGACCTCCAGAGGCGACGCCCGTGTCGCCGGAAGAGACGAAGAAAGTCATGCCCATAAGACTCAGCTGGGTTAAACTCGGGTCAGACTAAGAGCCTCTAGCGCAACGGAGGACTCGGACCACAGACCTTTCCAAACTCAGTGCAAGACTGTCGCTGAATTGATACGTCGTCGTTTCCGCCATACGAAATGGACACGACGTATGCAGGGGGCTTGTTGCCACAGTCAAGGTTCTTGTATTGATTAGAGCCATTGAAGTTGCAATATGAACTGTCCAATCCGGCAAATATGAGGTCATACGGGAGACCCGCCTCCTCACCTATAAAGCCACAATGTTCTAGTGAGTAACCTAAAGAGACGAGAATGAGATAGAGGACGTACCCATGCCGACTTGGTAGAGCTTGACCTCCTGCGTCTTTCCAAGGAGACCCATGACGAGCTGGAAGTCCATGTTGGATTCTTCCAAGTCTCCAACGGTGGTGTCCGAGAAATTCGTCTTGCCTATGCAATTCCGTTGAGTGCATCATGCAGAGAGCGTACTGTTTAGGGGGGAAACCATACCTCCGTCGAAGCTCACAAGCGTGGGCCGCTGCCCGACCTGGGCAGGAGAGAAGTTCTGGAAGAAGACATCCATATCCTTCGGGTTGAACGTTTGCTTGAGATCCGAGAACTCAACTGTAAGGGGAGCGGTAAGCTACCGGATCGCATGCCGGACGTGGAGTGCACCCACCAACGGCAACCGAGTTCTGGTCAGGTACGACGAGGTCGTAGTTGAAGTTGTACAAAGACCGGATACAATCCAACGTCGTCGTGAGGTCACAGTTCGCCGTGCCTGAGGAAACCGCCTGCGACAAACCTGTCAATATAACGCCCCTAGCAATTACATCCTAGGATATCCGACACACCTGTACGGCCGCCCCCCCTTTACCACCACGCACAGGCCTGCGCCCAGCACCCGACATCGTGGAGCCCGCAAGCTCGCGCTTCGCGTACGGCATAGACACCTTCACCGACCCGAACTGGACCGTCGGCGTGACGAGCTCAACGTGCGCCGCGACGTGCTCGGGGAGGTGGTACCCCGCATGGCACCCGACGCGCCCCTCCCCGCTCTCCGCATGCTCGTACTCAAAGTACTGCGCCGCGAAGAGCCGCTCCGCCTCCGCGACGCTCGCGTTCAGGTGCACGTGCGCGCCGCTCGCGCTGAGCCGCGCGCGCGCGTCCCACTCGAAGCCGTCGGCCGCGAGCCACGCGCGCACGGCGTCGAGCGATGCCTCCGAGGGCCGGAACGTCTCCGCGACGCGCGCGGGCGTCCAGTGCTGGCCGTAGTTTGGGGACTCGGGGTCTGCGACGTCGAGGAGGAACGCGTCGAGGTGCTCGAGGTTGGACTGCCGGAGGGAGATCTTGAGGGTGAGGACGGCGTCGGGGTCAGCACGGCGGCGGAGCGTCCATCCTTCTGGTACGGAGCTGTGGCCTTCGTGGAGGACTCGACGGGAAAGGAGGGGAGCTGGTGTTGAACTGGAAACGACGGCTGCGATACCTGCAAGAGCAATAAAAACGCCAAACGACCTTGAAGGAGAGAAGAAAAACATGACGAAGGCGGCAGGTGAAGGTGAAGTATATGGACCGCCCCGTACAGACGAAATGGCGGACAGTGCGCCAAGAGAGGGTGTGCTCGCTGGTTATATGGCCCAGGTAGGTCGGATCGCAGGGGGAACGCTGTCCAGCGGTTCGTTCTGCACGGGTTACCCGGCCGGCCGATCTCCATGCGCATGTTCGGGCGGCCTGTATAGCTTGTCGCTACGCCCATTATCGCGCCCTGTGTGGGCAGCGATCAAACCTCCTGTCAAGGGTAAAGATATGAAATGTGAGCGATGAACGGCACAGCTGCCCGGAAGTGTTAATGTTCCCGGCTCACCGTCATAGGATGCAATATCCTATCGCCCACAATTGGTCTGCATGGAAGGACCTAGTAAGGTCATTGAAGGCATTTCTTTCTAGTTCTCGAGTTCCGCGGTATCGTTTTCCGCAAAGCCATGGTTAGGTGAAGGCATCGAGTGACCGCCGAACGTTGGAAGTCGAATGGTTTGTGCGGTGGGCGCCGCTAGATGGTATCCACCCAGGTGCCGTCGCGCCCAATTTGATTGACTGAAGGCGCCCCGAACACCATCGGACTGGCAGTGATGGCCTGCGGAGCACGACCCTCGTACTCGCCTGACAAGTTGCCCTGAATGGCGACATAACCCGATGGTGTTCCTATGGGGGGATGGGGTGGCTGTTACCAGGAGTGGTGGCAGTGGCGGCGCTGATCTGCGCGAGGTCTGAGACGTCAGCCGTGAGGACTGACGACTAAGCCATGAGTACCATACCCACTGCTATTCTGAACCGCTCCTTATCTCTTGCTCAGCCTTTCAGGATCGCCTTTGGGTTCAGATAACGAAGATTCGAAATGTCAGGAGGTCCTCGTGGAAGACGCCAGTGCGGGACAGCAAAGGGAAGTCAACTCCTCATTCAAGAAACCAGCGACGCACCTAGCATCCATGGCAACAGCACTTCAGCATGCAATTTCCGGCTGCCGGTTGAGGAAAAGGTATAATATATGATAGCACATAATACACTAATATGTATATAGAACCGTTTTAAAACTCGTCAAAATCGTACACAGGAGCACCCCCGAGTGGAATCATCGAATGGAAGCATAACTGAAGCACACAGGAAGGTCGAACATGGGACGTATGGCCAGCCGGCGGCCATGATCAAGCTTTGCCAGTGAGCTGTGCGACCCTCGCCTCTCGTTCGCGCTAGGGGGCAAGTGTCTAAGTTAGCGCGGACCGGGTGCGGTACAGGAGTTCAGAAACTCACGTCGTCAGCCGCCTTCTGAGCGCGGAGCCACTCGACCTCCCGGTTTTTGTCCTGGAGCATTTCCGTCGTCTCCTGCGCGTAGCTGCGCGACGCATCACGAGCGTCCTCGTGCGCCTGCAGGTCCGCCTGCGCGCGCTCGTACTTTGCGCGCATCGCGAAGAACTCGAGCTCGACTTTGCGGAACTCCTTGAGCGTCTTGGAGTAAGCCGTGTAGGTCTTACTCTCCTCCTAATAGCGGATGCGGTCGACGTCAGCATACTTGAACGGGCAACCCCTCGCGTGACGTACCTTCATGGCAGACTTTTGCAGCCGCTGCAGGTCCGCGAGCTCCTTCACGGCCTCGTCCAACGCCTTCTTCTCCGCCTTCCCTTCCGCGATAATGATCTTCGCGACCTTCTTCCCCTCTTTCACTATACCAGCTGATCAGCCTGTTGCTCTTCAAAATCAGCCAGCCAAAAAACAATACTCACACTCCGCCTTGCTCAGCTTCCGCAGCTGCTTCTCCGTCATCCCCATCTCCGCGCTCCGGCTCCGCGCGCCAAACGACGCGTCCAGCTCCGGCCGCGCGTGCGGGCCCACCGTCCCCGCCCCGCTCGCGAAGCTGCCCCCGCTCATGCTCGCCCGCCGCCGCACGCTGCTCGCCGCCGTGATCACGCTCGGCTTCCGCCGCACAGGCGCCCCGCCCGCCGTGCTCGGCCGCGCCCCGCCGTGCCGCGCGGAGCGGAACGACCGCGACGCGAGCGACGCCGCGCGGCGGAACGGCGGCTCCTTGAGCGCGGCGACCGCCGCCACGGCGCCGCCTGCTGCCGCCTCGGGCGCCCCGAGCGCCATCGCGTTGCCGTGCCCCAGGGCCTCCGCGACCACCGCACCCGCCTCCCCGTTCGCCGCGTCTGCTCCCGCGCCCGCGCCCGCGCCGTCCGTCTTTCCGTCACTCTCTTCCGCGGTGCCCTGGCTCGCCCTTTGACTGTCCCCTTCCCCTTCCCCTTCCCCCTCCGCGCCCTCGCCCTCGGGGGCGAGCACGCGCTGCGCGCGGTTCTGGGGCGACTCCGTCCACACGATCGGGATCGGCTGCATCCCCCCGCTCATGCCCCCGCTCGCGCTGCGCTGCGAGATGCGCGACTGCGCGCGCGCGGGCGACCCGCGCTCGTGCTGCAGCAGCGAGCCCGCGTACCCCGAGTCGCTCACCGCGATCGACGTCACGCGCCGGTGCGACGCCTTGGAGCGCCGCCCGTCGAGCGGCGGCGCGTCCTCGCCCTGGATCGGCGCGAAGTGCGTCGGGCTCCGCGGCGAGACCGGGGACGCGGGCGCGATGGGGGAGATCGGCACGGGGGGCAGGGGCGACGTCGGGCGCTCGAACTCGGGCTCCTCCTCGAGGGGCTCGACGGGCGCGCCTGGCCGGTAGTCTTGCTGAGGGGCGGGGGTGAGGACGTCGCTCGTGAGGGCGTGCACGTCCTGGGCGGAGGTGTTGGACGCCTCGTTGTTCCAGATCATGATGGGCGCGTCGAAGTAGGTGCTCTGTTCGCTACAGGGGGTAGCAGAGTAGTCAATGCAGGTTGCGGTCCTGGCCGTCATAGACGAGTAGGTGGCTGGGTGGGCGTAATGGGCGTGCAGAATTCAGGGTGGGGAAAGCTGCACGGGGGTCGTCAAGGAGTTCTGGGAAGTCCAACGCGGAGGCTGGCGGGGACTTATATAGGGATACGGCGAAGGCAGGTATGTCATTGGAGCGGCGTTGTCGATCGCCTGTTGCATCCGGGTCCGTCCCCAGCTCAGGAGGAGCACCTGCTAAACACGTGCATGACGTAACGCCAGGGGCTTTCACAGAGCTGTCGATAAGTGCTCTCCTTTTGCTTTTCCGCGATTTCCATCCGACTCCGAGGACTCCTCTGAGTGCCGCAGGCTGTGGGTCGGGGACATCGGACGGAGTACCAGATTTGTTCTCACCGCGACGGAGATCTGCCCTGTTCCGGGAGGCGAATTCTGTTCAGACGGGTTGTGAATCAGACTCATCTCCGCCAACAGCACCCTCAGGACATACCGCCAACACGTGCCGTTGAAGGGCGTGGAATTGATAGTGAAATCCAACCATGCAATAGAGCGAAGACAAGGATCAATAAGTTACCTGTGAAGCCGTCCGAGATCCCTAGTACAAGTCTCCCACAATCTCCCGCGAATCATCAGCCAGCACCACCTCCCTATCGACGTATAAAGCTGTGACGATTTCCCTTTCTGTCCACCTTTTCTCTCCTCCGGTATGGCCGTCCGACAGGGGCGTGAGTGTGTACGTGACGGACAATGCCGACAGGGCTCCTCCGTAAGCGTGCGAGATTCCTAAAATAGTTAGAGTTAAGACACGCTAAGATGCCGTCGGTATCCTTCAGCCCACTCACCTGTGTCAATGATCACGATCTTGCCATCACATCTGGATACGATTTTCTATACGAAACATTATTCGATGAAGCAACTGTGACGCCAAAGGGAACACACCTGAAAGTCAGGCGTATGGCCCATAACCATGCGCCGAGTCCCTGTCTTTTGGAGCACAGCATCGACCTCCTTACAGACCCTCTCCTCAGGGTCCAGCGCCCAGCCACGGTACCAGAGGGGTCCGTCCGAACCATACAGGCGGTGCTCGTCCATAGTGGCGTCCGCCGGCAGGCCTGGATAGGGGGATGGGGGGTGAGGGGGAGGCTGGGTACGGTGCTGGAGCTTCTTCAGCAATGACGCGGAGATTTCGTTGATGCGAGAGGGGAAGGGGCTTAGGTCGGGGTAGGTAGGGGCCAGGCCCCCGTGGACGAACGAAATGGCTGCATGGGAGATGGGTGAGTCCGGCAGGAGCGGCGCGGCCGGGTCATAATCCGTGTTGGGAGGGCCAAGAATGGGGTGAAGAGGAAGTCGAGACGCAGTGGTGTAATTTGCTGCCCAAGTGCGCCCAATACGGCCAGTGGAGAGCATCTTCTGGCGGGCGGCCACGGTTCCGAACGTCTTGAGCTCGGAGGGGTAGACGTATCTATAGTAGGCGTTACACGTGAAGGCATGAAATCATTGAATCTGCCGCATACCTCCAGTCACTGATTGCGTTCATCCACTCATGGTTGCCTAGATGCGAAAGCACCTGTCCCCCGGCCGCCTGAGCCTGGCCACGCAGTTTGTCCATCCACACATACAACTTGATTGTGTCGTCTCCTCTGTATGCATGTACACGGGATGAGCGAAATGGGCGCGTATATGCGCGCGCGTTGACTGACCTGTCGATGATATCTCCGGTCTGCACGAAGAAGTCGACGCCGCCGGACCAGTTGCCCTGCTCGTCTACAACGCCTGCCATCTGCAGCACCTGCTGGGCATTGGGCATGTCCCCGTGAAGATCGCCCACGGCTACGATGCGCCGGGTGAACGTGCCCTCTACGGGCTCCGAAGGCGGCGGAGGTGGGTGCGCATGGTGGTGGGCGTGGTGGTCGTGGTCGTGATTGATGACGTCAATGGGTTGGAAGGGTTGCTGTTGGGTGGACGCGCCGCCAAGGACGTTCGGGTTGGCCTGCTGGTCGGGGTGGACGGCGAGCGGCCAGGTGAGAGGGAAGCTGAGGGCGGGTATGACGGAACGGTAGGCCCAGAGGACACCGAGAACGGGAAGGAGAAGGGCGAGGAAGGCGAGGAAGCGAGGCATGTTATGCTAGCCGCATGCGGGGGTGTAGGGGAAGTGGCGAGGGTGGTGGGTTCGCACCAAGAGGACGTGCTCTCAGGCGGGGACGCGGTTCGCGACAGCTGGCGGTGACAGATTCCGACGCCAGAGCTCTGCACACAAGCCAGCGACGGCCACAGCAGGCGCCCAGAGACGCTGATTGGCCTGCCAGAACGGGATGCGGTCTGCCGGCAGGGCATCAAATAGAACGGCTTACGCGAGCAGGTACGCGGGGGAAATGACCTTATATGGTGCGGGGCCACGGGCAAAGGCTGGGAAGCGCCGGCAGACGGCGAGGACGAGCCGAGACGCGCGCGGTGGGCGGGGCTGCGCAGGCGCTGGGCCGGCGGTGGGGAGGGCAAGGCTAAGCGGCCCCGCGCGCCCTCACATTCAAAACACAACGACCGTCACCGCAGCTCGTCAGCTGCCCGCCCTTCCTTCGCTTTAGTCCCTCCGCATTCTCCCCACGCATGCCCGCCGCCTGAGCTCTCCTTCCTCCTTCGCCCAGCTCGCGGTCCAGCAGGCCTTTCCAGCGACATGCTGCCCCCCTGCCTCGCCCTCCTTCTCCTCGCATGCCTTTCTCCCGTCCTCGCCTCCGCCCCCGCCGTCCGCTGGAGGCCTGACCTGCGTAGATCTCACGGCGGCTCTTCCTTGCGCCGCCGCCAACTTCTGGAGGGTCTTGGGCTCGACAAGGAGCCTCCGGTGAACTCAACCGTCGTCACTGTCACCCTTGCCTCGGACAAGCAGTGAGCTTCACTCCTTCTGCACCTTCGTTCCGACATGAGCCCCGGATCATGGAGCCGGATCTAACGCGTCCTGTCTCAGGACGTATTACGCGCTCGCTGGTGTCGGCGATGTCAAGCTCCGCCTCGCCCTCGACACCGCTTCAGCCGACCTCTGGACCGTGTCCACGGACTGCACTACCAGTAGTTGTTCGAGCCTCCCAAAGTACCCCTTAGCATTTGAGAGCTCGACCTTCACCGCCGTCAATTCCAATAAGACGGCGTTCGGTGTGAGCTATGCGGACGGTACCGGTGCGTTCGCCTTCTATTATTGGCCTTGTACTCTATTGTAGTTCAAACTCACACCCGTCGCAGGTGCGCAAGGCTTCATCGCCCGGGAGTCGGTCTCTATTGGAAACATGACCGTTGAACAGCAGGCGTTGGGTGAGTGCATTGATTCTTCTATCTTGTTACTCGCGCTCTTCGTTCTGTCCGCTGCGTGCTTGGGCCTATTTGCCGCGTTTCCGCCACCCATGCCCCACGACTCTCGCACCCGCCATCCCACGATGTCTCCCTTCCCAGGCGACCTATCATGCCGGACTGCGGTTGCGGTTCCGCTGCGGGTACGCGCGCTGTTCTCGCGTCGAGCCGAGGACGCCCCGTTTGAAGACCCCGCACTTCATTTTTGAAAGAGACACGATTCCCTCAAATGCACTGCCCTTCACATACAGCACGCTTTTCTAATCAGACGTGATGTGGACGTCACCCAGTCCAGTACTAAATGTCCCATACAAGAGTTGGCGCAAAGGGGGGCATATACCATCTTCAGCCCATTCCGTACAGCCCGGAAGCTAAATCACAGATATTGATACGTTGCTTGTTTGCAGGTTTGGCGTCATCCTCCAACGTCTCATTTACCGACGACATTAGCGGTGTGCTTGGTCTGGGCTTCCCCAGACTCTCAACGATCTCCAACGCCGTCGTCAACGGTAAGCTGCGACTGCCCGCTCTGGGGAACGTAATGACCGACGATTCATTTTTAGCCACGCCCTTCTTTTCGACGATGGCACAAAACGGGCAGCTGGATTACCCGTTGTTCGGGCTCAGCCTGACGCGGGACGACAGCGGTAGTTTAGCCTTCGGTTCGTCTAATTGAGCGATGTGCCCGTTCATTGAGCAGCTATTGACTTCGGTACCACAGGTGCCATCGACGGTTCCGTCGTCTTGAACCGCACTGCCATCGAGTGGAACGAGGTGGTTCCATTTGCGCCGTTCGCCGGCACTTCTGGCAACGCCTCTAGCTACCTCCAATGGGCAGTCGTGCTCGAGGGGATCTCCGTGCGTATTATCTTTCCCCGGAGATGAATCCGACACTGCCGACGTATCTAGTTATCGTCGAGGGACCTACAACTCCAAAACTGACTCACCTTCACAAACACAGGTAAACGGGACTAAAATCACACCAGTACCCACGTACCCCGCACAGACGATGAACAGTACGATCGCCCTGATCGACGCGTGCGTCTCTCTCTCTCCACTGTACAGCCTTTTCAAAGAGGGTCGCTGATTGACTCATTCGCCGCTCCTCATCTCGTGTTCGTGCCTGATGCAGTGGAACCGCCGGAGTCTTCGGGCCATACACGGATGTGAGTTGCATTGGCTTTATGGGCGTCTAAGTATGACGACATGGGGGCGCTGATATGATATGCCAGGTTGCGAGCATGTTTGCCATGATAGACAGTGCTCGCCTCGTGGATGATAGTGAGTTCCGACTTTCTCGGGATCTGGACTGGTGACTAATTTCAATGCAGCCACTGGTCAGTGGGTAGTCCCCTGTGACACCCGGGACACGCTGTCGTTCAACTTTGGGTACGTGGTTGCATCGGGAGTCAGTTGCTCGTAGGAAAGGCTGACTCGTTACGGACATAGCGGCAACGACTTTGTTATGCAACCCACGGACTACATCATCGGGCCTGCATCTGGGAACCCAAACCTGTGTCTCTCGTGGCCCCAAGCACGTGGTCCTAGCTCCGACGGCATAGACTGGCAACTTGGGTCCCCGTTCTTGCGGACTGTGTACTCAATATACAGGTACAACTATCTTCTTTCCTTCCTGACTTCTGACACTCATAATTCGTTGTACGCAGCCACGGCATCGACACGAAAGAGCCCCCTATGGTCGGCTTCTACCCCATATCAAACGTCACGACCCTAAACGAGACCGCCGCCGACGTCGCCTCCTTCCTCTCCGTCCACTCCGCCACGCTCGCCACGACCCTCCCGAACTTCCTCCTCTCCACACCCACGTTCATCACGCCCGCGTACACGTTCAACACCTCCATCTCCGCGACGCCCGGCGAGGTCGTGACCTCCGCGCTCGCGACGAGCACGTACTCGGCGCTGCTCAACTCGAAGCACCGCAACGCCTCTGCGATCGCGACGCTCGTGCCCTCGCCGACTGTGCAGACGTTCCTCATCACCGACGCTGGCGGACACACGCACACGAGCGTGTCCACCGCTTCCAACACTGTCACGCTCGGCGTGCCCCCCGGCTGGACCGCGAGCGCCGCCGCCCCTGCGCCGCGCGCGGGCGCGGCACTCTGTGCCCTCGCGGGTGTGCTCGCATTCGCGTGGACGCTCCTCTAGGGCCAGTCCGGACCCCACCTTCTATTTATCATTATAGCTTAGCTTAGCACTCCGTTTGGTCCCGTTCGCCCCCACCCTACCCCTCTTATGTTTCGCTTGTACAAGCCGCTGTGGACTTTCGTCTCTTTCTTCTCCCGCGTGGACGCTGTTTTCTTAACCCCCGCCGCCATGGCCCATCCCACCCTTCGTCGCTCCTCGCTTCCACATGTCTTTTTAACGACCACCACAGAGACTCTTTTCCTCCCGCGCGCCCGTGGCCTGCCTGTGTGACTAGCGTATTCCCCTCGTTTGCATCCTCCCACACCACCCCCACCCATCACTGCCCGCCCGCATCCCCCCATAGCATATCCCTCTTGCCCGTACCGTACATAGTAGCGATAGTTCACGCCCAGGCGGACAGGCCTGGTTCGCAATGGCGCATAGAAGAGAAGTGTATGACCATGCACCTGTGTGTGCTCGTAATTTCTTGGCATCCGGTCCCATACAGGATCCTCCCTACAAGAACAAGCTCTCCCCCGACACCCGACGCTAAAAGCAAGATGCAGATTGACATTATTTGACTGCTACAGACCCCGGAGAAGATCCTACACCAGAACTAGCTAAATAACTACATACGACGGGGCCCCAGAGATTCACAGCTTCGCGCGCGTCGCGGGGGGCGCGGGAGGCGGGAGTCAGAGGAGCTTCGCGACCTCGGCGTCGATCGCGTCGGGCGAGGTGGTGGAGGCCCAGCGGTGGACGACCTTGCCCTCCTTGTTGATCAGGAACTTCTCGAAGTTCCACTGTCGCAGAGAGAGGGTGCGTCAGCATCGCCGTCCTGCTTGGGAGAGAGGGAGGGTGGCGTGCAGGTGGGAACGCGGGGGGGGGGGCGCATAAAGCCGTGGGGGGCTGACAAACTCGCATGTGTTTCCCCAGATGCCACTCGCGCGCCTGCGGGAGAAACAGAGAAGAGACTGGACGCGAAAGAACGCACCTTGATGCGGGTGAGGCCGAGGATGCCCGCCTTCTGGCTCTTGAGCCACTTGTAGACCTCGTTCGTGTTGTCGCCGTTGACGTCGGACTTGGTCATGAGCGGGAAGGTCACGCCGTGGTTGACCTCGCAGAACTCGGCGATCTTCTCGTCGTTCTCGGGCTCTTGGCCGCCGAACTGGTGTCGGTGTGAAACCGGAGAAGGGCAGGAAGGTATAGGGCAGCGGCGGATTCAGTTGAGAGGATCCGATAGGCATACAATGATCAGCGGAAGGAGAGTAACACGGTGCATTAGGGACGTACCTGGTTGCACGGGAAACCGAGGATGATGAAGTCACGGTCCTGGTACTTCTTGTACAGCGCCTCGAGGCCCTTGTACTGGGGGGTGAATCCACTGGAAACGAAGAGCGGGTCAGGTCAGATACGCAGAATAAGGAGCCCCGCGGGACGCGCACCACTTAGAGGCCGTGTTCACGATGAGGACGACCTTGCCCTTGAGCTGCTCAAAGTCGTAGACCTTGTTGCCGGGGCGGGTCGCCTTGAGGCTGTAGAAGGACGCGTCGGACATGGCTGCGGCGGGAGAGAAAAGCGTGCGGCGGTGAGGGGGAGGAAGGAGAGGGAGGGTCTTCGGTGCGGAACCGTATATGTGCGGGTGGGAGAAGAAGGCGCGGTAACTCTGACAGCGTGCGATGGCGACGCGGTCGACGAGGGCTTTATATCTCGGGCGGGAGAAATTTAAAGACTGCACACGGAGGTGGGATGACGCAGGGCGGAGGAGACGCATCCCGGGCCAGCCAAGGCTAGCCCGATATCACCAGCCCCAGCTGAGCTTGCTCTGTGCACACCGGCGTCCGGCGACCCATGGGTCCCTGGCTCGCCACGACTTACTCAGCCGCTGTCTCTTCGACCGCATGCACGTGATGTGTGTGGCTCCCCAGGACCGCCCCGAGAATAAAAAATGTAATCCGTCCTGTACCGACACGTACCTATCTCCACCTGGAGGTGATGGAAGCGGCACATCACAGCGTGAAACTCAGGTTAGGGGGGATCGTCGCACGTTACATCGCTCTGGCATTGAGCATCTCGCTAAGCCGGTCGGTGTACTCTGTAAGCTGTACAGCACCGATCGCTGAATTGGATCTCTCGTGCTCTTAACATATATGCGTGGTCGGGTTCAGCTCCACGTTTTCCGCATACCGTCATGATTGGAGACATGTTCGGCAGAATTCGGGCGCCGTTTGCAAATCGTGGTTGCCCTGCGCAAGACGTGCTTGGTGGTTTAATGGATGATAAATACTGCGCCGACCTGCGTGACCTGTGGGAACGTCGGATCCGTACAGAATAAGACCTTGCGAGTTAGTATGAGGTGTTCGAGTGAGGCCCTGGCTTCGGAGACACTCTTACGTGTGGGCCTTGAGAGGAGAAGCCTAGTTAATCAGCGCTGCCGATACCAAAGACGACTGTTTGTCTCGACAAGTCAACTGACCACTGACGCGTTTCCCTTGCAGGATTGCACCGGTGGCAACCGCGGGCTATAGAGCCCTCCTAACTCTTATCAAGGCTTGGTGGCGGCATCATTGCACAACGTCATCCTCGTCCCTCGAATAAATGCTATTACCGCTTCATGTCAACGAGGGCCCCTCTGTCTACCTACGGTTCGGTGGGACCGGAAACCAAATCCGCGCAGTCGGCGCTCCAAACAAATGAAAGCAACAGCATCTGTGTGAGTGAGCGTAGCTAATACTTTCCTATACGCTGCCTAGATGTCGCCACTTACGGTTAAAGTCGCATTGAGACCCTTGCCATCCAGGCAACTATCAACAACATGTATATATGCATGACCGACAATACGATGCTACATACATATATCTTTGAAAACGTTCCCACCGATACGTTAGTCTCAGTGAGACACCGCATAGTCGTGTCCGGGCTCTCGTTCTATCGTAGAATTTGATTCCGGGGACTCATGGCAGCCTTGGAGGAACAGGAACATGGATGCGCGCAAGGTAGCTGGGGTAGAAGGCGACGAAAGTATCTTCATAGAGCAACCAACAAGTCGGATCGATCTGAGGAACGGGGTGGAAGATTAGGGCGCCCAAAGGGAGGGTGTGTTGACCGCAAGCACGCGGACATGGGTCAACGTATCACAGCATTATCTGCGCGCTGAGATTTTACGGGCCACGACGTACGAATGTGCACCGTGCGCTGCAAGGCATGGCATCTTCGCGAATTCTGGTACGGAGGGGGGCAGTGTTGTGCCGCAGGACGCGTCGTACCAGGCCGTGGGGCGTGGGCTCGGAATCCCTTCGTCGGGGCACTTTGTCTAGATGCGAATTGACCGCATTGGGACAAACCCGTATCCGGTTGTGCTCAGTTTGGCCTACCGCTGTCCTGTAGCCTTCTAGTCGGATTGCTGCATAGGAATATACGGTGTGCCTGAACAAAAGAAGAGAGCATCAGTGTGTGGTCACAGAAAGAGAGCCCAGACCGCGGCACTCTCCGCGTGAAAGCGGGGAGGACAAAGCGCGCATCAGTAGAAGTTGAAAAGACTGTGGCCCAAGCCAAGGAGGCGATGCGGTGTCGGCTGCTCGGCATGTCTGAACTGCCTTTTCTGGAGTGGCAATCGCGGTCACGTGTGCGTGTTAAAGGCCATGGCCACGCGTGAGTGGTTGTGTGACAGTGGTCACGCCTCACTATTAGGCCGCAACAAAAGGCTGCCGTCTCTCTTGCCCTCTCCACCCTCTTCCAACCCACTCTCACGGCGCATCTCCCCCCACCACTTCTCACAACAATGGCCGCCCAGCTCTGCGCTTACATCCTTTCCCAGCCCATGGAGATGTATACCCCGGGCATCACCCACAAGTACAGGCACGCGGCGGGGCAAATGGTTTCCACCATCGCGTGCAAACCGCTCGAGTTCGCGGCCCCGCGACCTCAGAAGCCTCGCAAGTACTACGAGGCGATCTACAACTGGGTCGACGACGTCCCAGTTGTGCAGATCTCGTGCAGGAGCGACGAGGATGAGGTGAGCTGCATTCCCTATTGAGTTCGCCACATTGTGGCGAGGCACCGAAGCACCCCCCATACCCTTCACATCCACGCGAGACGGACGCTGACGTCCTTCGCAGGTCGTCCCAGTGGCTCCCAGAGGGGCTCGAGGCTTCCAGGCCATCGCACCGTGGCCCGCCACCAACGCCTTCGCAGGCGCGGACCACGCGCCACAATGGCCACCCTCGGCGCCACTCGTCGCCAACCCCCCCAGCTGGGGCGCGGCGACTCCCAGACCCCCAACCAGCCCTCCGAACGCGCTCGCGCTGTGGACCGACGCGGACGCACCCACCGAGAGCCCCGCGCCACTGCCGGTGGCGTCGCCCACCCCCGACCTGCCCCTCATCGCCCTCACCGCGAACAAGCGCCGCGCCCCGCGCGCGGCCCCCGCGCCGGGCTTCTACATCGGCGCGGACGGGACCGAGTGGCCGCTGCCTCCCCCGGAGTGCATGCCGCCCTCGCTGGTCGCCCCGTGCGCGCCCCTGGCCCTCAACCACCTCCGCGCGCTGTCGGCGCGCCGCAAGACCCCCGCCTCGTGCTCGCCCCCCCGCCGCGCGGCGCCGCGCGCCACCGCGTGGCCGACGGACGCCTCCCCGTTCTCGTCGTCGGACGCGTCGCCCGCGTCGTCCGCGGACCTTGCCACCCCTCCCGGCCTCCCCGCGCCCGTCGGTGGCGTTGCGCGCGCCGGCGCTCTTCCCGTCGGCTATGGGCGCCCGGTCGCGATCAAGGCGCGCGTCCCGGCGTCGCCGCTCGAGACCGCGCTGGGGCTCGACGTCCCCCTCACGAACCTCTGGAGCGACGTGCCAGAGGAGGACAGCGACGTTCCCGGGGAGGATAGCGACGAGGAGGAAGAGGAGGAGTCTGGGTACGTCCTTGGGCTCAGCGGGATGCTGTGGCCGCGTCCGCCAAAGAACCCCCGCGCGTTCGCTGGCGTCTTCCACCGCGGCCGCAACCCTGTACCGAAGTGGTGAGGAGGCGGAGGATGGAGGGATGGAGAAACATTCGCGATGGACGCCCAACGCGAACTTCGACGCGTCGGGCATGCACAGGGGGGCACTCACCTGGGGCTGCTACAATGGCTCCTCGTCCCTACAATGCACGGCTAGATCTACTCGACTGAGCGAACTTCGTCGAGGCTCCTCGCGACGAGAAGGGAAGGGTGGAGGTGGAGGAACAGAAGACTTTGGAGCACCTGGTGAACACAAGTTCACATGGACAGGTTGTATACTTGCGCTGTCGGTTGTCACTTCGACACTGGCTCGCTTTCCATTATCTTTCGGTTTTATCTATTGGTGCTTGATGTACGCGTCAGAAAGGTTATCGTTTGTAGCAACGTACTGTTTCGTGACATAGTACGCGTTTCTGGGACCTTGAGCAATTTGAGGATTTCAGAAGCAATTTTGTTGTGTAACGTGATTGCGCGGGGGAGGGTAGAGGTCGCTTGCCAAGTAGCGCCTGAGAAAAGAGCAGACTGTATGCATATAACGCGTCGACCGTAGCGAATTACGACGACGTTGACGACGAGCGAAGAGAACACGGATTTGTCGACGAGACTCGTTAGCGCCAGAAGGACCCACGAGCTGCACGTGATCGACGAGCGCCAAGCCGCTCCCATTCGCGAATCGCAAGTGTGGCCACCTTCCTCGGATGGAGTCCCGGAAGACCATCCGCTTCGGCCTCTTGGCTCTTTGACAGCTCGCCATGTCCTGAGAGCGCAGCCTTTCCAAAATATTCCACACACTCATGTTCCACCGGTAGGAGCATTTTCGTAGAGATATATCTAGTCTACCACTTGCCGCGACAGCAGAGTTTAGAGGCGGCTGGCGATCTACCTCGTTGACTAGGATTCATACCGGTTGATATGGACACTATAGCATGCAGCATTTATCGTGGCAAAGTGTACAGTGTGTTCGAGTCATACATGGTATATTGTCCTATACGCCCGAGGCAGCATTTAGCATAAAACGTAGGTAACAGGGACGAATGAGCAAACTAGACTTACGAGTTATTATACTTTTAAACTTGAGCCATCCCTAAGACATTTCTACATCGTCATCGTCGTCGCTGCCCTCTATGTCCTCCCAACCATCTCCCTCGTCGCCGTCATCTTGCTCGGGTGACGGCTGGATACCCAGCGATTCCAGTTTTGCAATAAGCTCCCGCGTGTGTTCCAACAGCGGGGCGTCGGGGTGTTCCTGATTCACATGCAACTGTATCGCGGTCTGTTTAGAACTCAGCCTCAGAACAAGGTACGGGTTACGCACCGTCTGACATGTCTCCAGACAATCCCTCGCGTCTCGCGCGAGCTCTTCCCATGTTAGCTCATCGAGCTTGCCTCCGTTCTCTTTGGCCTGTTCGGCCATGAGGAAGAAGCACCAGCCTTCGAGATACCACGCTTCGACCTCTTGATCGTCTGATGCCATAATCCCCTGCAAAACCAATAATGCGGGTGTATACAGCGCAAGCTCCAGGAAGAGCTTCACGATCGACAGTCTTGAAGGTATTGGTGGAAGACGGGGGTCGTCTGCGGCCAAGGTCAGTATGCTGCCTCGTGAAACTATGAGGTAGCGGAGGGCATACCGAGGTCAAGATCTTTCCAAGATGTCCACGCCTGCTCCAAATAGACCTTCGCATCGTCCGGCCGCTCTTGTGACATCCGTACAGACGCGAGGGCTTGCAACGCCTCGTTGTTCCCCGGATCTGTTTGTAGCGCGAGATTTAGTAGATCCTCACACGTCTTCTCCGCTGCGGGGTCATCACTGAACAAACCTTTCAGACATACCGCGCGAAGGCGGGAAACCGGGTAAAGCGAACGCACCATAGGCTATATGAAGGGTCCATCCAGATCTCCACCATCCCAATCAACGCACGAACAATACTCCGCCGTGTCTCCGCATCGTCGTCGCTGGTGTCAGGGGCGTCGACAGCACGCTCCTTTCCCTTCAGCTGTCCGGAGAGGATGTCTACCGCGGCCTGATAGTGCTTCAGTGCGAGGAGGGGATCTTCGTCGCTCAACTGAGCCAAATAAAGATGTGCAGAAGGGGGTGGTACCGCAGGTGCTTCGGGGTGCGGAGGAATGAGTGATTCGAAGGTCTAATTTCAGGATGTCAGCGTTTGGTCCAGGGACCCTGCGGAAGGGCGAGGGGTGAAAGTTATAAAGATCGAGCGCACCTGTTTTGCCGCGAGCAACTCCCCGGACTCGAGCTGTGCCACTCCAAGTGTCTCCTTCGCCTCCACGTTCTGTGGCTCGCGCTCCAATACCCGCCTCGCGAACCGTCCCGCGAGCTCATAGTCGCATTGCACAATCAACGTCTGAGCTTTCTCCAACAGCGCCGAAACAGACGGAGGAGGCGCGGGAGCATCTCCTGTGTTCTCTGTCACAACTGACTTGATCTTGCGGTTTTTTGGACGAGTGCGGCCCATAGTAATGCACGAGAAGGGATAGAGAGGAAAGCCGAAGAAGGGCGGAGCAGAAAGATTATTGGGCGCCTAGATCAGATGGAGGCGCGAACCGTGCTTGCTTTCGAACTCGATCATCTCCGCCTACCACTACAGTGCTACTACGTGTATTTTCCCCAATAACCCAAGCTTGACTGCCAACGTGTCTAGCGCATTCATTCTGACGGTCAAAACCTTGCTCAGCACACCTTGCTCACAAATGGAACCACTGAGCCTCAAAGGCAAACAGAGAGCTCCGGACAACGACGACGACGGATTTTTCATGGAGCGCCTCGAAATGCTGTACGAACAAGGGCTGGGAGACCTTCGCGCCTTCTCGGAGCGGGAGAATCGCCCTTTCGAGGAGGTACGCTTCAGCAAGGGCACGTAAGGGGCAGGCAGCCTGAACGTGAGCTGCCTTAGGTCCAACGGCGAATGGCGGAACTACACTGCAAAGCCCTGTTTGACGGGTCGGGCTTACAGATGTCGGTCGCGGACAGGAAGAAACTTGGTGTGTATCTTACCTTGGCCATGTGTACCCCACTTGAACAGCACGTAACAGTCAACCGTGTACTCCAGAATGTCTCCCAGCAGCTCGAGTCCCTTGAGGTTCTTTCCGGCATGCAGTCTTTCTTCCTCGTTGTCAACCCAAACGACCATGATGACAATGGCTTTCTCGGCGGGACGACTTTTGGTCGGGAGTTCTGGCGTGGGCACAGAGGATGTGGCGCGGCTGGCGCAGAGCTCTTCAAGGGGAAATGCATACGATCCACGCAAAGCCTTTGTTCTCCGCATCCCGGTGCAGTGTTGCATCCTACGGTACAGCCCGTACCATTGGTGCCAGGGACAAGTTCTCGTAAGAAAGGGCCTGCAAGGGAGCTTAAGACAGAGCTGTATGGCGCCGTTCGCGACGCTCTGAGGTGTGTTCCTCGAAAAAGTATGTATCTACTTCGCTGACCGCCACCTATTACCAGGGCTACATCCGGTATTAGGAATGCAGAGATGAAATGGACAAACCACTCCAAGCTTGACGTTTATGGGGTGAAAGTGGCTGGCTGGCCGGAGGGCGTGCCTGTGCAAAACCCGTCAACACTGACCGTGGCGCAAAACAAGATTTTGCTCGACCTTCTGGCGGAAGGCAAACTACACTTCGTGCGCATAGACGGTTCCCCGGTGCCGGATTCTAGCTTTGCAGTAGCCCAAAATGTGGGCCAGAAAGAGGAAGATGCCATTTTTGAGGATTCGATAGACTATTCGTGGGTGGCTGCGGAGGGAGATAGCAACTTATCTGTGTCATTGGTGCGTATAGTACTCGAACCCCCTTGCTCGATTATGTTGATTGGGGTGTACATTTTAGGACGGAGGTGGTAATATGTATCGAGCCTCGCCATCTTTGTCCCCAGGCCCAGTCGAACTTGAAGCCATTGGCAGAACGCCATGGGATGCCGGTCCAAACACAGTGATATCTCAGACGCAACACAGAGCTTCCACACCGAAACGGCGACGTTTAGATGACGAGTAAGAGCGGCGAGGGCGTATTATAATTACTATCTACACTACATTTTAATGCATTAGGCCTACTTGCGGTCTTCCACCTTCGGCGCATGCTCATAGTCTGCAAAGCCTTGCGAAGCTTGAACGACGTCATCTGGCGCGTCGGGCTCGAGGTGTCCTTGTGCGTTCCTCCGGGCACTGGAGAGGCATTCAATGCTGTCATAAAGGAGCCAAGTGGTTGCAAGACTCACCGGAAGAACGTGTACGACAGGACAACGTCGTCCAAGTTCCGGCATGCAGGGTCATCCAAGACGTCGCGGTCAATGAAGAACAGCAACGGCATGTCGATCTCTTCTCCAGCGAGCAGCTTCTGCTCCTCGAAGCAGAAACACTCGACTTTTGAAAAGTAGGGTGCAATCTGTGAACCCGTCGTCAGCGGGCTTCCGTCTCCGCAGATAATGATACGCGAGCACACACCCTGTCCGGCGTAACGTTGTACGTTGCAATACCGATAATATCCTTGTCGGATTTGTTCTTCGCGCGGTAGAACGCGAGACTCGTCTCCCCGGGCAGGACGCTCACGAACCTCTGCTGTGGCACGAACGTCCACGGGAGCGCGTCAGACAGGTCCGCATTGAAGTGCACCTTGATGCGCCGCGCGCCCTCTACAGGTACGAGCCGTTCCGCCTCAAACTTGCCCATGCCGACCTTGGGGGTGCCCGCGAAGCCGGTCGCGGCACAGAACATGCGATAGAGCGGGACTGCCGCGTACGTCACGCCAATGCCTGCGATGATCTGAGCGGGACGATTTTGAGCGTCCAGGGGAGTATGGGGCGTGGTAGGCAATGGGAGAGAACATACGACGGCAGTGGTGTACATGAGGAGTGTGCGGTTCCGCGCGGCATACACCTCTTGGCGTGTCTTGAAGCGGTGATTGGGACCGGGCGGCGGCGCACGAGAAGGAGGTGGTGGGGGTGCTGAGCTCGTCGAATTACTCCTCCAGGGTCCCCGTCGAGCAAACGGCGAGACATGGGGGGCCGCGCGGGGTGGGGTGCAGGGAGAAAGACCCTGCTGTGACGATGCCTCAGCTTCAATAGCGCTCGGAATGTGTATGAGCATAGGACTTACTCGTACGTGGGGCCGAGGGACGCCTGCGCGAGAAAAAGAGAGACATGGCGAAAGGCCTGCTCGCCGCAAGGAGGCAGCACGGAGAGGGTTCATGGCGAGAGCACGGCGCTTGCGATGGGCCGCCTCTTCCCGACACACGCTCACCACCGCCGCCGGTGCCGCGCCTGGCCTCTCACACCTCTGGTCGATCGGCGGTCGCTCCTTGCACCGACGCCGCTTACGTAGCCGCCAACCAAACGAAAGTTTGAGCGTGCCCACTGGCCTCACCTCTGCGTTCACAACAGGCGTTTCTTGGCCGGTACTCAGCACTCATCATCAGCCACCATGTCTGGCCCTGCGTCTTCGTCAAACACGCCTTCGTCCTCCAGGCAGGGCGGCCCCTCAGCAGATGACATAGAGAAGTTGCTCAGCCGGGAAGCTACCGCTTTCCAGCGGGAGATGGAGGTAGAACGCATCCTGAAGGCGTTCAAGCTCAAGTACGTTTGTTCCTGCTCCCTCTTGTGCCCCGCGGATGTGCTCACAGCGCAACGCAGCCCGTATGAGATTCTCGACATAAGCGATGAGGCGACTGCCGAGGACGTCAAGAAGAAGTACAGGCAACTCTCGCTCTGTGAGCATTCCCCTGCCACGCCCTGGTTATTCCCTCAGGCGTAGCGTGGTCCTCGAGTATTGCGCCCATTATTGACCACCATCGTACGTTGCCTGATGTCTAGTCATCCATCCTGACAAGACCCCCCACCCTCGTGCTCCAGATGCGTTCGACTTGTTGAAGAAGGTCTGTCCCTCCGTCGTGGAACCATTTTGGCCGTGGTTGTGCATGCAACTTATACCGTCGGTGGTGTCTGTTTGATTGTTGCTTACTCGACGTATGCAGGCTGAGTCGGAGCTCTCGGACAAGACGAAGCGCGAAGAGCTCGACGCCGTCATTACCCAAGCCCGCGTGTCGCTCCTGAAGAACCTCGGTCTACCAAATACGGCCAAGGATGACGATCCGAAGCTGAGCTCTCTGTCTCCACCGTGGCGGCAGCAAATGCTTGCCAAGTCGAAGGAGCTGCTCATCGATGAGGAGGTCCGGAGACGAAAGTGAGTATCTTAGGCAATTGTGGTATTGGCACCGATTTACGCGCTCGAGTAGAGCTATCAAGATGAATCTTGCGAATGAGGGTTTGGAGGCACGCAAGAAAGAGGAAGAGGTCAATGCGAAAAAGCGGAAGGCGGAGGAAGATGCTCAGTGGGAAGGTACGACGACCCTACTATCCCTTTGATGCAAGCTGACGCCTTGGCGGGCAGAGAACCGCGAACAACGTGTCGGCAGCTGGAGAAATTTCACTGCTAGCTCCAAGAAAAAGAAAAAGTCGAAGGTCGCCGTGCTCGGCTGAGTTTAGACCGTCATCGTTTTCACTGCGTGTATCATAGAGGTACCTTGTCTTGCAGCTGTGCGCATATGTATCACCCCTCGGACCACCTTGCATCGTTTGAAACTACTCTCTGCTGACATTACACGGGAAGATACATACAACAAACAACATCCTGCAATTACATGCGCATACACTAAACACTCTGACGCCCCGCGTGACAGTCATAACAACTTCTTACTCAGTCTGATAGCTCGATGACGTCCTCGTCCACCGGTCGCACGATGCGCCTGCGCACATGCCGCGCCTGGACAGGCACGTTCTCCTTGTCGAGACCGTCGTCGTCGTCACTAATTGTGATAATATCGCCTGCGCCACCGTCCCTCGATCCTCCGGTGGAAGATATCCCTGGTACCGACGTTGCGTGAGAGCCGGGCGCGGACACTTTACGGGGCGCGCTGCTCGTGCTGAAGAGCGTCTTTGTCGTAGCCGTCATCAGCTGGCTTGCAGGTTCTGCCTTGACGACTGTCTGCGTAGACGGTGAAGGTACATGGGGTTGGCTCCGCGCGGCCTCCGAGACCGAGTTCGTGTCAAGGTACTCCTGTTCGACGCGATCGACTTGCTCGAGGAAGCTAGGGGTGACGTCGAAGTTGAAGTGGAAGTCGTCCGAGCTCGCCTCGCCGAACTGGGGTGTCACTTCCCGCTCCTTGCCCTTGCCCTTGTTCGTCTCCTCGTCATCGCTGTCCTTGTCGCCCTCCTTGCTGCCTTCCCGCGTGGCACCCGTGCTGGCATCCCCGCCGTCCTCGGCGGTTGGCAACTGTGCAGGCCGTGCGCGAGGAGGAGACAGCCCGATCCGCTTCGCGAACTCCTTCATCGAGTCGCCCGCGCCGGGGCCGATGACAACAGGACTCGCGCGTGTGTCCTTGTGCGCAAGCAAGCCTGAGCTGCTCCCACTTGACGCGGTCGGAGGCGACGGATCAGGGAAGTAATGCGAACGCCGTGGTGGTGGGTCCGGAGAGGGCGAGCGGCCCGCGCGGCTGGGGCGCTTGCGGCGCCGCGGCTCGCCGAGATCGTCGGCGTGCTCGAGGTTAGACGAACCTGCGCGAGGCTCTAGTGGCGGGGAGATCGGTCGCAAGGGGGAGCGAGGAGACTGGGAGGAGGCGGCGGATTGGGCGAGGTCGCGGGGAGGCGTTCCAGGAACGGACTCCTGTGGCGGGTCGGCAGCGGGTGGATCTTCTTCAGGCACGTCCTCGCTACAAGGGGGTTTGTTCAGTGGGGAACGTCTACAAACGTGTTGGGCGTGCGTACCCCATGCGGAGCTTGAGTGAACGCAAAAAGATTGCGTCGCGCCTCTCGTCCCGATCGGCCGTTCGGTGCCCTTTAAGCTCGACACATCGAGGTTGAAGGAAGGCGACACCACGCCGAATGGTGACGTCCTTGATGAGCAACTATGCGAGAAGATACGTTATTGCGGGCGAGTTGCGCTGTATAGACGGCTGGCTCACCTTGAATCCAAGAGGGGTCTCACCGAGTTCGAATTGAGGAAGGCTTTTGCACTCAATCGCCGGCAACACCACTTGTCCATCACTGAGCTGGAGCTGGAGCATAGAACGGGGATATTTGGGCATAGGCTTGCGCTCCTCCGTGTCTCCGTTGGCCCTTAGTATCTGGGACTGCTTGCGATATTCAATGCGAGACTCGTGGACTTGGAGGAGGCTGTATGCGCTGTGGCCGATTTCCATAATGTTGGTAACTTCGACGAGGATAGGTCCCTTGAGGACAAGGTTGTCAGCGCCGATGGCGTTCGGCGGGATGCCTGTGCCAGCGACCATGCTGTCTGCGAAGTCAGATTCGAGGAGCTGAGTGTTCACGTTTTCGAGGATTGCAGCCATCTCCCGTTCCGGGCTCAGGTGAAGCTCTTCCTGTATCCAGGTATAACAGCCCTCAAGCCACTCCTTTTGAACGCAAAGAAGTGAACGATAGTCTCATGGGCTATCCGGTCATGACTTACGGGATCTACTGCAGGGCGAGGATACGTCCGTTTGAGCCATTGTATGACTTCGATAGGAGGGGGCGCCATACTTAAGTGGCTGGAAAAGAAGGCGTCAGCGCGGGCAGCAAGCGGTTCGGGATAGCGTAGCACGCACGGGGTTGAGAGATTAATGCGGTTGTACTCTCAGGGAGGTTATGGAATACTACGCAGGCCAAGATCCGCGATAAATGGAGTCAAAAGCAGGATAAAGAGTGTGTAGTTGCTGGAGGGCTTGGTGGCCAGGATAACAGACTCGTCTGGGGCGCGCGAGGAGAGCGAGTGGCATCTGAGCAGTGAGCACACGCGTGAAAACGGAGGACGTCCGCGAACTCACGTCTGAGTTCAAACGCAAATGCGGCTCCTCCGCCAGGGGTATACTGGTATCAGTCGTAGAGCTTCGTTGGGGACGTTCAACGTGAGGATGGCAGAGATAAAGAGAAGAACGGGTGAGGATTGTGCCGAATGGTGGACCGGAAGGACGGTGGGGTGGCCGGATGGTGTGGGAGGGGGACACGGGAGCGTGAAAGAAAAGGAGACCGGAGGAGGGGAGGTGATTCGCCGAGCACCCTTTAGAGGGGCGGAGGCGGGAGGAAGAGTACAAGGCGTGAGTGTGGCAGAGCCAAGGCTTGGGCAGAACGGGATGCAGGCCCGGTCAAAGACGCGTTCTGCGACGCGTGACGGTTCTGCACGTGATCCGTTCTCGATGTGACCTCATCGGTTTTCGGCGCGACGCTCGACGGAAGGCGGACACTCCGCCGGAGCTGAGCTGCGTGCTTGTGTCTTCCGACTTGCGCCGGTTTCTCCTCTCGAGCGCAGCCTGCCAACGCGACATATATCGTACGCCGGTGATGCTCCCAGCCGCATCTCGCACTCTTGCTCGACCTCGCCTGCCTATGCAACCTCACCTCGTCGCTGGTCGGCGACGCGCTACCTCGACTACATCAAGCACGGCCCACCCCTCGCAGTCACTACCTCGCCTACCTGTCCCAGACCTTAACAAGTCTCTTCGGAGCTACCTGCGTTCTCTCGAACCTCTCCTTCTAGAACAAGAGGCACGAGGGGGACCAGCCTTCAAGGATGCTTACGAAACTCGCGTGAAACTCGCGGAGGATTTTGAGCATGGCATCGGGAAGTTATGTCAGGAGAGGTTACTCGGTATGTATTAACGCTGATATCTCGTCTATCCTATGCTTAGCAGCTCTGTGGGGGCATCAAAGAGCTCGATAAAAACTCCCCACACAACTGGTTAGATGACAACATCTGGCTTAAGAAAGCCTACCACGAATGGAGAGCACCTCTTATAGTCAACTCCAACTGGTGGCTAGCCTTGGTGGACGACCCCACTGTCCCGCATCATATACGTCGCCCCTCTGGACACAAATACGGTTATACGTCTTGGCAAGTTCGACGTGCAGCTTGGCTCGTCCATCGAATATTGGATTTCAAGGCCCAGCTCGAACAGTGAGTTTTGAAGGGTTTAATCAGTCGTCTGCCACTCACATTTCTCAAGAAAGGATCTGCCCCCCCAAGATAATCGCTCTGGTATGCAGTCATTGGCATTAGCCACGCTCCAGCAGTCTTATATTTTTACTAGGTATCTGGTTCCGCCATGCGGCGCTGCAGTCATTCAATAGCTGTCGTATTCCGCGACAGGACTGTGATAAATTCTCTACCGCTACAGCACCATCGGATCCCAACTCACGGAAGCTAGTTGTGATGGTCGCGGACTGGCTGTACGCTGTAGAAGTGGCCAACCTGGACGGCAGACCCCTTCCGCCAGCCACACTCGAGCGACGACTACTTGCGGTTGTGCAGGACGCTAAAAGTCGCCTAGCGGCAGGTGAACACGCCGTACCTGTGAGCGTGTTGACGACGGACGAACGAGATCAATGGGCGAAGGTGCGTTTCTGCGCAGTATGCGTCAAATAGACTCCTCTCATAAGAAACGAGCAGAATCTAGCTCACTTACTTTCTCTATCCCCGGAAAACCACGCTATATTTAACGCCATCACGTCCTCCGTGTTCGCGTTAAGCCTGGACGACTACTCGTACACGCTTTCCGCGTCGCATCACACACCCGACGCGGACCTCGCCTCCCACCTCCATAATGTCCGCTCTGGCCACGGCGATCGCCCAGGACACAACAGATGGTACGACAAGCCTTTCACGCTCATCGTCGAGGCGAACACTCGCGCAGGCGTTCTTGGCGAACATTCCCCGGTGGACGCCCTTGTGCCGAGCATCATTGCGGACTACGCGATCGTTCAAAACATGGTTGAAGACGAGTTCTCCAGTATCGCCCAGGATGACACCTTCATGAGCGGCAGTCCGCCGAACGCAGTCGTTGGCGGTTGGACTCGTCTCGATTGGGTCACTGACGACACGATCGCGAAGGAGTGCGAGGGTGCGGCGGCGCGCGCGAAGGCGATCGTCGACGACTCGGACGCGGATGAACTTGTGTTCGACGCGTACGGCACGGAATGGATCAAGAATGAAGGTATGTGTGATGCGCTTCCGTCCGACGTCTCGGCCTGCCGTCTGACATTCCCTTGCTTCGTTCCTCAGCGCGCCTCTCGCCTGACGGATACGTTCAGATGGCGATGCAGCTTGCGTGGTACCGCACACGCGGCGAGTTCACCGCGACGTACGAAACTGCCCTCACGCGTCTCTTCAACCACGGTCGTACCGAGACGATTCGCACGCTCTCCACAGACAGCCGCGCGTGGGTCCTCGCAATGGCGGATCCCAGCTGTGACGTGGGTGTCGTTGTTCATATCGAGTGCGCCGTAACGGAGGCTGATGTATGCTGGACTCCAGGACGCAACGCGGCTGCAGCTTCTCCAGCGCGCAGTGCAGGCGCACACTGCGCAAACGCGCCAAGCTGTGACGGGGCGTGGGTTTGACCGCCACCTCCTGGGGCTGCAGTTGATGCTTCAATCTGAAGCGGACAAGTTGCATCCTCTCTTTGAAGATGATCTCTTTTCAGAAAGTCAGGCCTGGAAGTTGAGCACAAGTGGCCTCAGTGCAGGACACCAATTCCGAGGGACTGGGTATGTGGCTTATGCAACCAGTGGGCACTGTCATGCTGACATCATGCATATAGGTTTGGAGCACAATATCTCGATGGCTATGGAGTCAACTGTGAGTGACTTGCACACATTAATGCATGCAATGTGTACTTACTGTGCAACCTTAGATATGCCAGCACCTACTAGACTTAGATTTGGCATAGAGTCAAAGTATTCCTCTCCTAGAACCAGCACACAGCTCTTCATGTCTGCTATCACACATGCACTACAGGATATGAGGACACTTTGTAGGCCTACCTTACATTCACATCTGTAGTAGTTAGAATCACACAGCATGTTCAACATTGCATATGGCATGTGGTGCATAGTATTTGAGAAAAATTGTACAATTCAATGTTAAGTATCAATGGTGAGGTGATCAGGGTTGATCCATACACCTTCACCCCACTGGCTAACCATCCTTCCAACCAATGTGCCTGCAGCTACCCCATACACAAACTCCCACTTGGTAACAATGTACATGCCTCTCTTGCAGCGAGTGAGCATGACATTTGTGCGCCTTAAGTCTTTGAGAAATCCTAGACCAGAGGTTCTTGTGAGAGAGACAATAATGTAGTCTTTCTCATTTCCTGGTGAACAGAAGTCAGCCTAATGCATAAACAATCTAAGGGGACACCCTGAGTCTGGGACTTGCCTTGAAAGGAGTCCACATTGAAGCATTTATCTTCCCAGACAAGACCTGCTTCCTTCATCTCCCTCTCCAAAAAGTTCCTTTGAGCATCATAAGGGGTGATGACACAGTACTCCTTTCCCTCCAGCTGTAGCTTCTCAGCAAGTTTAAGGACTGCTGCTCTTTCTCCAGGGTTCTGGAAATGCATGCATAAGCTAGTGAATTCTGCAAGTGGCCATGGAAAGGGCACTCACATGCTGACTTGTCTCATGTGGTTGTTCCCTAGAGTTGTTGACATGAACAAACCAGCATGAAGGCTGTGCATGAGGAACTGGATGCTGTGGGTTGGACTGCAATTGGCCATTGTAGACAACATCAGATACAACTTCTCCAATGAATGGAGGCATTCGATCTGAATTCTAATGATGAGCAATAATAAAGGCTAACCAATGTTGTGCACCTACACTGAATTGCAAGGAACAAAATTGATTCATGTAGATGGTCAACTTCAAAGATGCTCTTGATATTAGAGTCTTCTTCAGAACCATAAGGAGGCACTAAATAGAATTGAGAACTTCATCAAAGTAGACAGGGCTACTAGAAAGCTCACATTGCATATCATCTCCAATCATGCAGATTTTGTGTATGGAAGGAAATTGCCTAAGAGGGGCTACATAATCAACATAACAGATTTGACTTGCTTCATCAACAACAAGAGTCTTAATTGGATTTGCTTGGGTGAAGATGTGAAGTTGTGGATGAGACAGCATAGACAGGGTGCAAAGGATGACAGGGATCCCTTGAATCTTGGAGCGAGCTCTCTTGAACTGATCTGAGCAGATCACATTCTTGTTGATGTTGGTGTACAGGTGATCGTGCCTGGAAAATATGAAAGGTCACTAACATGTTATGGTAGGAGGGGGGGGGGCAGTACCATCCATATTGGAACTCCCTAGACACAAGAAGCCTCCAATCCACAAAGCCAACATCTGCCAATTTCTCAGCAATGTTCTTGACAGCTATGTTGGACTGGGCTACCAGCCAGAGACCAGTCTGACCAGCAGCAACAGCTGAGGCAACAAAGGCAGCAATGACAGTGGTCTTGCCTGAAAACCAGTGTGAGTAGAGTATGAATAGGAGACAAAGCTATAGAGATCACACCTGTGCCTGGAGGGCCCTGGATGATGGTCAGCCTAGAGTTATTGTCTGTCTGGAGCATGTGTTCCACAGCTCTTTGCTGTGATTCATTCAAAGGGCGTTGAGTGATGATCTCGGGGATGCTGTCAGAGACCGGAAAGCCTTCTGGCCAGACGAACTCGGGGGAGGGGTTGAAGATGTACTGGTAGAAAGGATTATCGGATACCGCCGTACCACCCTGCAGGGACTGAAGGACTGCTTGAGCCCTCTGTTGCTCGGCGTTGGTTGCGCGAGCTGGTCCTAGCGTGCTGATCGCCGTGATCGTCCGACCCTCAAGGTTGACGTTAGATGTGATCGTCACGTTACGCCCGGCGAGCGAATTGATCTGCCCATCGAGGACCATGTCGAGTCCAGTGGCATGGTCGTGGACCCGAAGCTGCTGTGGATTCTACACACCACACAAGACTCAGATATGAAAGATGTATATAGCACTTGTCCACTCACCGAGCCCCTCTGGAACCTTGTCTGAAAGCGGTCGGCGCGAACGTGCGCGGTACGGCCGTGTGCGCCGACGGCGGAGAACTCGTGGGCGACAGTATGAGCTTCAGTGAGTTGGAGGCGATGTAAGCCACGCTCGCTGTGGATTATTGCGCGCAGCCGCTGACGAGAGATTGAATTAGATGGAAAAACGGATGCAAGCGCGAAGCAGCGACTTACAGCTTCATCAAAGTCTCTCGTGTTGATGCGCTTGGCGTCGCGCACCCTCTCCTCCATAATTTCGTACTCGGTGACGCGACGTGCACCCCAAGCCTGGAGGGCGAGGTTCGTTGCTCGCCTTGCACTGGCATCGTAGAATGTTGTCGCGAAGACGGAGTTCACGTTTGCCTGGTGGACAGGTGCGCAGTCCCCCACGGCGAACTGGATCGTGGTGAGGGGGCTTCTGTCAGCAGCGCGGCAAGCGTCCTGGAGATCGACACCATTGAGGATCCGCATGTTTTGGTCGACGAAAAGGGCAATCGCGATTTTGTCCAGGTCGAAAGCCACGAGCGTGACGCTGGGATTGCATAGAACCTCGGTGGAGAGGATCTCCCGGCGTTCGTATGCCTTGGCGCCCTTCCCCTTGGCGTGGAACTGGATGATGAGGATGCGGGTGCTGATAGCGAGAATAAGGTGACTCAGGTTGCCCTTCGAGGTATATCCTGCGGCGAGTCCGACATTACGGGGGGCAGGGCAGTCTTGGAAGAACTCATCAAACAATTCCTTGGTGATGTTTGACTCCGACACGTCGCCCTGCAGTTGTATAGAAGGATGATCCTCATCAATGAGAGTTTGTTGCAATAAGCGGGCTTGGTTGTTTCGGGCCATGGCTCTACCGTTGGGGTGATCGGATTGAGGTTTAGAGAGATGAAAGAGGAGTCGTCTGGAGTGTGGCTCGGTGGATGGCGCGGGGGAGTCAGAGGCGTTGCAGAATACGAGCGCGGTCAAGGCGTGTCGGGAACGCGGCGGGGAGCGAAGGAATCCCATCTTCGGCGATACAAAGGCGGCAACCCGAATGTCTGATTTCGCGCCCGGTACTTATACTGCATCGATAGGCACCGTCCGAGACATTGCACGATGCAGCACATTGGTTTGCCGCAAGCTACCGCAGCATTCGCGCTGACATATGACCGCAGATAGGCACGCAATCGTCAGAGGTTAGAGTCATTATATAAATGACCGCGGCGCGGTACAGTGCGTTCGATAATACTAGCATAGAAGTAACGGACCGTCCAGAAAGGTGCATAGTTGCCGACGCTCCAGCTTAGTCCCCCCGGGGAATTCGGTGTCCGATCCTTGCACCTCTTGTCGAAACGATAGAACAGTCCGGGTGTGATAAGTAAATGCCTGAAGATATAGGAATGTGAAGCACGCACCCCTAAGTCCAGTCCCCAAGATGTTTTGTCCTTCAAGGGTTGGTAGCGAATACACCAAATCTCCCTTTGATGAAACTCTTTGCGGGGAAACGGGGCAAGAGACTGGCGAACAATATTTGCACGACAGGAGGATATGAAAGGCGGATTGCAGGAATGTTCTTTAGATAGCGGTTCCACTTGCGACCCGAGGTGTCAGTCGAGACTCGATGTCCGGCGAGCCAGTACCGCAGCGTGACATAGTCCGACAGGGGACGGAGACACGTGCAGTGAAGACAAGAGAGGCCGGCAGAATGTGGGGGCAATATCGAGTTCTCAGTATTATGAGCGGTGCGCGTGAGTGTCGGAAGAAAGCCGTGAGCGTCTTAGTCCACCGAGCCGAAAGTTCGCGCGTCACTGGCGACCGTCGACAAGTGCTTGCACTTCAACCATCTTCCTCTCCTCCACCTCATCGCCCAATCCCTTTTCCTCCTCTCATGGCCACGCCAATTATTGTCGGTGTCGGTGCTATTGCGGCTGCCGTTGCCGGTCGCTCGCTCCTTCGCAGGGGCCTACTCGGCGGGAAAGGTGCTGCTGAGGAGTGGGTCAAGGGCGGTTTCAAGGCCAAGATGGACCGTAAGGAGGCTATCGCCATCCTTGGGCTAAAGTACGTCTTGTGCACATCTTCTCTTCCTTCTGAACTAAACGAGGGACTCAGAGATGGACCGGCACTTAAAAACAAGCTGAAGGATGCACATCGACAAATCATGCTCGCCAACCACCCGGATCGTGGAGGTTCTCCCTACTTAGCAAGTAAAATCAACGAGGCCAAAGACCTGCTCGAGAAGGAGGGGAGGAGGTGATTGTTGGACTCCATCGCATAGTGCGTTTACCATGTCCTCTCTATACCACGTCAACTAATGCTCGTCGCGCGACCTCACAGTTGCTGCTTGCTTTCCAGGTCTATTTGTATCTATGCTGTAATGATGTACATTCACACCCACATAATTCATCCTCCTTCCTCTCTGTCATCCAAACAAATGACTGCAACGACTGTGACTGACGTCTCTGGCTGCCATTCCAGAGGTGAGTGTTTGGTTCAAACGTTCCTGTGGCCTCGGGCACCCTCCAAATCCGGACCGTTTCCATATTCTAGTTGTTTGCATGTGGCCGTTCGGCCAACGTTTGGGTTGACGAGGATGCAAAGTGCTTTTACCGTTCATCTCCTTTGCTGACTAAGCAGTTTCCTCCTACCACTTGCCACCATGTCCGCGCCCGATCTTCAGCCATCCAAGCTTGGGACAAAAGCTCAGTGCGTACATATTCAAAAGATTTAGCCCATTACGCTTAGTAATCGTGCAGTTGGGATCATGTGTATTCATCCGAGCTAGCAAATTTTGAGGATATCGGAGATGAGGGTGAGATATGGTAAGTTTGGTTTCTTTTGTGCATCAAGCTCTTTCGCAGCATTATTAATCGGCTGCCTAGGTTTGGGGAGGACAGCGTGGAAAAGATGGTCGATTGGACCCTGGAGAACGTTCCAACAGATTCAGCACCTGCGATCCTTGAAGTCGGTGCAGGCAACGGGAATTTACTCTTTGCCCTCAACGAAGCAGGATATGCCCCCGGGAGGATCTGCGGCATAGACTACAGCGCCGACGCAGTAAGACTAGCACAGTCGATTGCGAAAGCCAAGTCTGCGGTGTCGGCCGAGGAGGGTGACGAAGAGGATGAAGTCGGACCGGCCTTGAAGGACGCCGACAAGATCACCTTCATGGTGTGCGACTTCCTACATGACGACGTCACTCCCCTATCAGCCACGCGCACGGCGGAAGATAGCACGTCCGCTTCAGTGTGGGATCTCGTCTTGGACAAGGGCACATTTGACGCGATCGCCCTTGCGGAAAAGGATGAGAGTGGGTATGCACCTGCGGAAGGGTACCCAGCGAGGATAGGGAGGGCTGTGAAGCCAGGGGGCCACTTCCTCATCACATGTAAGTCTCCCAGCAACATGCCTCCAACGCGCTGTGCAATTGGATTCCTGTAGCATGCAACTTCACCGAAGATGAACTAAGGACCAGATTTGCTACTGACGATACCGGGCTCCGATACCAGTACGTGGCGGTCCACTGGCTTATTGAGACGTGTTTTTTCATGCGTGCTACAGCTCAAGGGTGACTTGGCCGACATTCTCGTTCGGCGGGAAGAGTGGGAACGTGTACTCGACCGTCGCGTTCCATAAGCCGTTACAATGACCGCTAGAATGTGTAACCGTATCTCCAAGCGCATATAATACGGTGTTTACTCTACATAACGTCTACGCTACTTTGCAAAACCTGCAATGCGATTTGGCTGGCCCAATCCAAGAACCCATCCTCAGCCTTGAACGCCTCCCGCAAGTAGTATGTCAACCCTAATGCAAGGGCATGGAGCTTCGCGCCCTTCAGGAACACGTCCTCGAGCGCACCCTTGTCCCGCGCCCCCGGGAGGTCCTGTGAAGCCAACCATGGCGTCGCGAGCTGCGTGTTCGCGAACACGTGAACGAAGAGCTCGCGCATGAATGCACGTGCAGGTTTCTTGAGCGCAGCGAAGTCAACCGGCTTGAGCACGGAGAGTGTGCAGCAATCCTTGGCGATCCACCAGCCAAACGCGCGTGCAACGTTGCGGATGCGCGTGTCGGACATGGACTTGACGGTGAACCCCGCGCGGTCGTCGTCGGTGAGATTTTTGAGGATCTCGGCGCCGCCGACGGTCGTCTCGCCTAGGTCCCGGAGGAAGTCCCACAGGCAAAATTGGAGAGTGAACCTGTGCGAGTGCGAGAGGCGACAGAGTTGTTGGCCGACAAGTGCGTAGTAGGGATTGTACTGCCTTTCCTGTGATGAAAGTATTGATGAGATACGCGGAATAGATTGGCAGACTACGGGCGTACGTTTCCGCAACAGTGCAAGATGACACGAATAATCTCGCGCTGCTGAATCTCCGTGAGCTTGAGTTGCGAAACGCGTTCACAGGCATCGACGTAGTCCTGTCATAACTCAATCAACACGCATATTATGAGAGGAGCAAACAATGTACTTACATCACTGCTCATGAGCACGACGAAAATACTTCTTCGGATATCTGTGTTCATCCCCTGTTTCTTTGCCAGCTTCAACAGCACATTTTCACTGGGTGTGTCCGGTGTGGGGACGCCTTCTGTATGATTCTGTGACGCCTGCTGGTGCTCGACCAACGGATCACCACCCCAAGCTGCGCCCACGAGCCACCACCTTCCCTTGGTATCAGCTGAGCGAAGGTCTTCTAGCGATACACGAAGAGCGTCGTGCGACATGACTGGAGAGCTGGGTAAGCTTCCACAATAATCAGCGAAGTAACAAGAGCAAACTGACCGTGGCGTTTTTTGGCGAGACCGGACAAGAACTTCTTCATGCGCTCTACTGCTTCGCCGCCAGCGGTTTGACCAGCTGCTTTCTTGACCTTATTGTTCTTCAGGTTGCCGAGTGTCTCGACCATGAAACGAGCGCGCGAGCTTAGAGAGCTGGTATCTTGAGGGAGCTTCGAGTGAACAATTTGGATGATACTCTTCAACGCAGTAGGGTCGTCTTGTCTCAACTGTTGTCCTGAATCTACAAAGCAGGACGCATGATGAGCAGGCCAACGATTGGTTCGAAAATGGCTCCACTCACTTCTCACAACCTTGAGGAGGAGCTCTACCTTGAATTCGGTGAGGTCCCCATCGAGCAGCACTCGTATTATATCGTAGATGAGGACACATGATATCATCTGGAAATTGTACAACTCCGATAGGAGGACGACGAGGTTAGAGCATTCTTTGCCAGCAGGTTCATCCCCAGTGGTTTGCTCAGATAAAGTCACGTCCAAATCCTGAATTGCAGCGAAGTGAGTGTCGTATGATGATACGACGTGCTGAACAAAGAACGCAGCTACAGATATTGGTTGAGTGAGCGGCACCAAAGGTCCGAGTAGTTCGATTACCCACCGAATTCGATCCCGACAAGTCGGTGGAGGGCAGACACAAACGCAGCATGCAATACAACATACTGGTCAAGGAGCATGGAATGGGAGGAGATTCCGTCGACGAGTAGTGTAGTGAGAGTCTCCGTTACGTCTAGAGAGAATGGTAGATGAATTCGCTGTAATGGTGGTGTGGATCAGAGCCTTAGACGCACCGTGCCGTCGATTATTCCGGTATAGTTCTTCAACCCCATCCACTATAGACGCTATATTCTGTTCGCTCATCCTGGCGATGCAGGTCAACGACAATTTCACCTCCTGCTATGACACGAAACTCACCGATTTAGTAAACCTTTCAGCTGTCTCGTCAACTTCAATTGTGACTCTGATGGCTGCTCGACTCCTGACTGCGCAAGTTTCCTTAGGTGCGGCGGAACATATTTGGTTCCAGCGACTGGCTGTTGTTAGAAACTATAGCAGGGCAGACGAGGCGATACCTACCAGATGCCTGAGGTTTGTTTTCAGTGTCGAGACTGTCCATAACCGCCTGTCCACGACCGGCTTCGTTACGCACGTCCCCGTCATCTTCGTCCAACTTCTCGTCGTCGCCTCCAAACCCAAGCCATTCGCCTTCACCTGAACTGTCCTTCTCAACACTGCTACTTTCCTCCGACTGTCCCTCGGCTTCATCCTCGTCCTCGACATCCGACTCCTCTTGCACACCCTCTTCCTCGTAGTCTGACGGGTCTGATGCTTCAAAGTCCTCGTCCTGCGGCACTTTTGAGTTGGTGGCAGGATAAACGTTGACGGTACTTACTGCGAAAGACGGCATCGATGCCTCGAATGCGTCCAAGCCCTCGAGCAAATCTACGCGGCCGAGAGATCAAGACGATTTAATGGTAAACGTAAGACCTCAGAGACGTACCTCCTAGACCATCGTCTTCGTCTCCCGCACCGTATTTAGTGGTACGCTTACCACCTTTTACCCAGCCTAATTTGCGTTCCATGTAAGCGATGTATGCATCTTCCTCTTCCTCTTGAGGGGTGCGCAACATGGCCTTTAAGGAGGACTTCGCGGGGCTCTTGGAAGAGGCTGGTGCGTTCGAGCGTTCAGCAAGCTTTTCGAGGGCTGTTTTGACGTTCCTAGTTTTTTCGTCATCCTTCTTCTTGTTCACCTTCTGAGATGCTTTTGGTAGCGCCGTCTTCGTAGACGTAGCGGGTGCGGGCTGACGCGGAGAGACTTCTAGCTTGGCCTTCTTACGCTGAGGGGAGTCAGCATGATCGTCTTCCGCGATGCGCTTTCCATGGTGTCGATTTTCTGCAGCAGGTCGAGCGAGGAAGTGCTCCGCTTTGCGCTGTTTCCTGCTGTCCCGAGCCTGTTTGCGAGCTTCCTTACGAGAAAGCTGCTGCCCTCCTTTGCGTTTGTGCTTGTGCGCGGAGCCTGCGGAAAACAATTACGGGAGAGTGTGCGTATGCATTCAAAACAATGACGCACCGCTATCCCCGTTGATCTCCTCCAGGAGCGACTGGGGCAAGGAGGGGTGTGTGTGGCTGCGGGGAGGCATGGAATTAGAATTTCTGAGGCTCGGAGCGCGGCTGTTGTTCCGTCGGCGCTCGTGGGCACAACCGCGGCTCCGAGTGCCACGGTCGACAGTGCGTCTCTATTCTAACCCACCACCTCCCCCTTCTCGACACCTACTACTCTTCCGTCACCCTTGAGCCACCGCTCGCCTCTGGGCCTCAAGTGTCTCTCAACATGTCTATGGAAGAGAGTATCAGCTTGGAGGAGACCAACAAGATCCGTATTTCTCTTGGTCTCAAGCCGCTTACCGACGACAAGGGTCCCACCGACGATAAAGAGAAACAGGCAGAGGACAACTATGCTAAACAGCGCGAGCGTGAAACGAAGGACCGGGAGACGAAGTGCGTACTATTGCTCTATGAATGTTCGCGCATTCTAACTAATCGTTGTGGATGGGTCTACAGGGCGATCCAGGACCGCATTGCGAAGTGAGTACATTCCTTCCAAGGACACTGCTATGCGTGCTTCTACCCCTTGGCAGCTTATGCCGCCTGAAGCAGAGCATGATGCTCATTGGGCGCTCTTCGTAGGGTGAGGAACAAGCGAGAGCTCAATGCGAAGCTCAAGGGTACGACCCTTGGTGATGCGGACGGCGACGTAGATGATACCCTTAAATGGATCAAGAAGAGCAAGAAGAGGGAGAAGGAACTCGCTAAGAAGCGACAAGAGGAGCTGGAGAGTATGGACAAAGTCTTTCAGGGTGCAGACTACACAGAAAGTGCGTCCGGAAACCGTCTGTATGTGGTGAATGATGTCTGACGCGATTTCTGCCGCAGAGGACCTGGAGGGACTCAAAGTCTCTCATGACTTCGAGGGCATGGAAGATGGTGAGGCCTGTATATTGACCTTGAAGGACAGTCGCATTCTCGACAATGAGGGTGAGCCAATTGTATCTCTTTTCATCAGGCAACGTCGCTGATCAGCTATCGTCAGAGGATGAACTTCAGAACATTGACATGGCCGAACGGGAGCGAGAGAAGAAAAACCAGGAGCTGAAGATCAAACGGCGAGACTACACGGGTTATGACGACGACGAGTTTGCTCCTGGTGTTGACCCTATGAAGCGCGCAGTCCTTTCTAAGTACGATGAATTCTTAGAGGGTCCGAAGGAGACGGTAAGTGCTGCCTCATATTATGCGCTACTTCTCTGACAGGGATATAGGACTTTCGTCTCGGAAGTTCATCAGCCGTCGCCCGCGCAAAGGGAGGTGACACACCGGCTGCAATTACGGTCAACAAGTCATTATTGTCTATCGACTATGCCAGTACGTCTGCATTGCTGCTCTACATATCCTGACTGCTGACTCATCCTCTGCAGAGAATTTGGTGTCAGCGGACTACCTGCAACCTGGAGACGTGGAGTTCAAAAAGCCCAAGGTATGTCTATACCAGTGGTAATATGTAGTACCTAGAACGCCTCTCATGTTCTTCGCCCCCCAGACGAAGAAAAAACGGTCCTCTCGTCGTGTTAATGCGGAGGAATCTGACATTCCACCTGTCAACGGCGAAAACCAGATGCAGGTAGACGAGAAGCACATTGTCCCTCGACCACGTAATTTGGATGCCAATTTTGTAGACGACGACGAACTGCAAGCCGCTTTGGCACGCTCGCGACGCGCAAAGCTTCAGAAGCCCAAGAAATTATCCCCGGAGGAGATTGCGAAGCAAAGTAGGCATACTATGTTCCCCTCTCCATCACCTGCACTAACAGCTGGTTTCAGTCGCTGAACAACGGGTAAAGTCCGAGGTGAAGGACGTTATCATGGTAGAGGACGACGAAGAGGCCACAGAAGGCGGTCTGACGATCGACGATACTTCGGAGTTCGTCCGTGCGATCACTTATGACCCCACTGCTGTCAAGAGAGAACCTGCGGAAGTATCAGTCAAACACGAGCCCTCAAAAGAGCCTTCCAGACCCACTCCTGGCACCGCCGTCAAGCCGGAAGACGATGATCAGGTTATGGAGGAGATCGAAGCCGGCGAAGTGGTGGTAAAGGAAGAAGAAGACGAGGAGGCCATGCTGAACGCTATTGAGGACGCAATACGGCAGACGGAAGCGATGGAAGCGGAACAAGAGACGGGCAACGCAGATGTGACCGTTGGCACGTCCCTCGAACAGACGTTCGGGTCCGGCATGGCCGCAACGCTCAACATCCTCCGGCAACAAGGCGTGCTCGCACGGCCAAAGGCAGACCAGGCCGAGCGAGAGCACGTGCAACTACAGCGTGACCTCTGGCTCGCGGACTACCGGCAGATGCTCGCGCAGCGCGATCTCGAACGCACCAAAATGCGAGGCGGGAATAAGGATCAGGCAACGCGCGAGTACGAAAACCGGATGCGCGAGCAGCAGGAGGCGCGCCAGAACCTGGACACCTTCAAGAACTACAAGCCGGACGTGAACATTGTGTACTACGACGAATTCGGGCGCGAGCTGACGCCGAAGGAGGCGTGGAAAGCGCTTTCGCACAAGTTCCACGGCAAAGGTTCAGGCAAGGGCAAGACGGAGAAGCGGCTGAAGAAGATCGCCGAGGAACGCAAGAAGGAGGCGATGGCGAGTGGCGACACTCCGCTGAGCATGAACCAGGCGTTCCAGATCCGTCAGGAGAAGGCCGGTCAGGCCCACTTCGTTCTCTCCGTCGGTAACAGGGGGTATGTCTCGGTCTCGTCTACACATCCTACTATCCGTAAGCTGACAATTCGTGCCAGTGCTGTGCCACAGGCGGCTGAGTTCTTCGACAGTCAACCGCTGACGAAGGGTAAGACTGAGAAGAAGAACAAGAAGAAGCAGGCGGGCAAAGACACAACAATGCAGCTCGATTCGACCGGGTTCATGACCCTCCCCGCACCATTGCCCAATGGTGGTAGCCCGATACCCGGCGCATCGACGAGCAACTCGCCTGCACCCCGTCCTGGCTTCTCACGTATCTCATCTATCACCGAGGTTGACACTTCGAAGGAGGCGACACCGGTACCCTCTGACAGGACAAAAGTCGTTATCGGGCTGGGCGCGAAGCGGAAGGCAACTGGTGATGCGCAGGGCACGCCGCCACCCAAGAAGCGGTAGTGTCTACCACCATTACATCCCTCCTCACATCGGTCTTAGTTGTTTTCCACACTACGATGCTAATTATACAGAACCTGCACTGTTGTACATGTATATTACACGGACGCTCGCGCTAATAGTGGGTATTTTGCACATCCGCCCTATAGGGTGCCTGCACTGGATAGACTGAGATCCTTGGTCACCGCACATCGGTCCTTATCACGCCCAGTTGCGCTTACGAACGCCTGTTGGAGGGTGGCTTCGCCATCGTCAATCCTGCGGGTTTGGTTTGGTCAGTGTTTGGCAAACAAATAACACGTAAGAATAAGATGGGATGGACGCACCATTCTACTTGGTGAGCGTCTTTCTCTAGCACGACCTTGATTGTGGCCCAGGAGAAACGAACGAAAGAAGGATACCCAAACGTGGGTTCAAGTGAATTCCTGATCCACGCTTGAGTTTTAGGGTCTGAGGTCATGGCACGTTAGCACGGATGACAAGACCAGCTCGGGAATACGTTGCGTTGAACTTACCAGACGGGTACCCACTTCCAGTCTCTCCAATCCACTTCGCACCGTCCTTAGCTTTCTGGTTGCGCTCCTCAGGAGTTGAAGGACTCTGGAAATACTTGGATGTTACAGTCTCAGGCACCCTCTCTTCATAAATCCAGCCCTCTATCCACGCATCACGGGTGACTTTAGCGGCCACACTCGCCGCACCGACAATCTTGAACTTTTGGTCTGCCTTAGCTGTCACTGTAAAGGATATGTCGGGGAACAGGGAGGAGAGATAGGCCTGATACGGGCCTGTCTTTCCAAGAGCATCTACGTAGACCTGTCAAATAGATCGGTGCGTCAGTGTTTGGAAACTGGGTCCTAGGTGCACGGGGATTGGCGAGGCCTCACTTCGCTAAGCTGGATACCGCGAGCCAGAACCTCTCGGATGAGCAGGACGGTAGCATTCTGTGATTGTTGGTTGAGGTTAGTCGGTGGTCGGCGAAGCATTCCTGCCGAAATGTTCTTGGGACTGTTTGGCAGCGGTTTGAGAATGAGGGAAACGCATACTCCGGAGGACATACCCACCTCAGGACGCGGACGGACCACCCCAGGTTTGCAGGATCGGAGCACAATGTGTCCAGAAGAGAAGAGCGCACCTGCGCGGTGAGTGTCTTGGAGTCTGTGGTGGTTGAACGCTACGGTGGGGAAGATACCGCAATATGGTTGGCGTACCGGCAAAACCGAGTTCCTCCAGTGATTCCTTATATGCGACAGGACAGTAGGCGACACCGTATACCAAAGGTCCAAGAACCGGTCCTCTTCCTGCTTCATCGACACCCAGGATGTAGGGACCAGCGGATGTGGGGACGGGTGAGTGATAGGTGTAGGATTCGATGAGGGGAGCAGAGGGGTCAGTGATAGACGGAATGCCTGTTGGCGTGTCTGACTTGTCGGAGGCCATTACGAGGATGCGATGTATGATAGAGAAAGCCTCTCTCTGTGTTGGAGACGAAGTGTGGCTCGAGGTCGCTCACACGCGACGCGTTGTTTTTGATTGTTTGGTCTGACGCGTCGTGTCACAGCCGTAGGTCACTCAAGCTTGGGGCCGTAGTGGCCTTGGGGGCCCGAGTTCTGCAGACTGCGCATGCGCCTCGGGCCTATAGCAAGCTCCATGGGTGTGGATGTTCAAAAATGTCTGGCTCTGGCTTTGGAAAAAAGCAAATACATAGGCATACAAAAATCCGTTGACAGTCGAAGTCATATGTTACAGACACACAGTTGTGTAGACAAGTCTAGTGCATACCTCCAAATTCATCCATGCTCATTCCCCGTGTAACGCGTCGGCGTACCTCTGGTGACAGCGAACCATCTGGTGCCATGCCACCCATACTCATGGCTGGGCTCATTCCCATCCCAGCTCCCATCCCCATCCCAGGATTCAGCCCCATTCCAGGACCTGGTCCGCGTTGCATCGGCGATGCGGGGACGTCACCTCCACCATAGAATTGCGCCGGGGGTATGCCGGACATGCCACCGTAGGGACCGCCCATCGCCTGTGCTCCTCCTGGAAAGCCGTGTCGAGGCGACGCCATGGATTGTGGGTTACCGAACATTTGGGCTTGTGCCATTTGTGGGTTTATTCCACCCTGCAAAGAGCTGGTCCGGAGCATCCTGGGGGAGTCGACAGCGTCGTGTTGTTGGCGTTGCGAGAGGCCAGAAGATGAGGGCTCGTCGGAGGTGTTCTGTTGGGCATCTTTCATGTGCTCCCGAAGGTCGCTAGGATCGTAGTACAGGTCCGAGAACTCATCTACAAGAAATCTGTAGCGACGCAACCGTCTGTGAGGAAGATGAGGCAGTCAGACATAAAATAAAGCATACTGTTGTGTGCCAACGTCCCATTGGGGCCCTCTCTCCGCGCGAGCAGTCATGAGGAGAGAATTCCACTCGGATGCACTTTCCTAGAGAATGATGAGGCTCATTTTCTTCACTTAAACTTGACGAGGCACATACTATGGCCTGCGCGAGGGCACTAGCGGGCTCAAGTGCCGTCTGCTTAACGTCCACGCGAATCCGCTTTTCGCGAGCTACGGACTCAACATTTGCGGTGAGAACGGGGCCAATGCGCTGTGAGTTGTGTCTTGGAACACTGATTTTGAGGTCACGATGGGATTTTGTGGAAGGAGACATGGGATGGGATGGCGCAGGAGGGTAGTGTGGCGGAAAGGGATAGCAGAGGAGCCAAGGTTCATTGGGCGCTTATCCATCCTTGGAAGAAGACGTTTGGGGCGCTAAAATGCTTCGCCCAACGTCCGCAACTGCGATTGCGTCCGACTACTTGCGGCTCTCCATCGCCCTCCCACACCCGTTCTACCCCTCTATTCCCCTAAAATCTGAGAAAAGTCCCTCATAATGTCTGAAGGAAACGCGACTGCTGGACCCTCGACTCTTCGCGGTCACCACCAGCCCATCGCGCCGGCACCACCAGAACCCACCCATGCAGGTGCGCGTCGTGCACCATCATCTTGTCGCCTTTTTAGTCCTTGACACTGCCGACACAGCGTACTACACCAATATTGGGCGGTGGTCTGCCTCCGCGACCCCTCCACCAACAAACGGGCGGATCAATCCTACGCGCAAAGGAACTCGTTCGTCGCGCGGGTCTACACTTGCCCCTTCCCAAACACAAACCCCCGCACCCCCTGCACGTCCTTCGTCCAACACACCAAACTCAGCGCGCTCTGCTGCCCCACCCAGTGCACAAGCAATGGCCCCGCCACCTCCGGTTGGTCTGCGACAGCTCCTTCCGACTACTCCTCAGGCGTTCCATTCCACATACGCGTCCCGCCTTCGCACAGGCACCACCCTCCTCATGCAGCCAATCCTCGCTCCTTCCTCCGTTACCGCAGTGGCGACGCGTACCTCGCGCCGCGGAGGGGTGATCAACTACACCGAGCCTAACTCTGGCGACGAGTTCCCAGACTCAGGTGCGATCGACTCGGACGACTCTGACTTCGTCGCGAGCGGCGGGACGCGTCAGGCGGTCCGCAACGCTAGGCTCCCGAGCAAGGCACCTGTGGGAAGCTCGGTCTTTCACGCGGGGACGGGGGTGGAGAGAAGTGCGGTCACGACGCCCGCGGTGGTCGTGGGGCAGAAGGCGGAGCTGGACCAGAGCTACCTTGGGCAAATACCACCTTCGAGATTCGTCTCGACTAGGTCCATACCGCCCACAAAACTCGAATACCAGTGAGTCGAACAGTAACTATCGTCTAGGACATACCAATTGAACTACTTCCTACGCCTCCAGCTCGCAGACTGCTCTCGACACACAAGCGGCGAAGCCGACGGCTCTCATCCCAATACGCGTTGAATTCGAGACGGACGCGCACAGAATACGAGACTGCTTCGTGTGGAACCTTAATGAGGAGCTTATCACGCCTGAGACGTTTGCGCGGACTTTCTGTGCAGACTTGGACTTACCGCAAGAGCCCTACGCCGAAATCGTGAGCAACCAAATACGAGCTCAGCTCGAAGACCATGAAGGCGTGGCAACGATGTATCTTGGTGCGGATGCAGACATCTCGGAGGAAGAGGACGAGAGTCCTGGGGAGGATGTCGGCGAGTGCCGAGTTATCCTTAGCGTCAGTCTGGTTCTTTCGTGATATTCCGTCCGTGCTCACTCTCAGTGCCTCAGATTGACGTGCAAATTGCGACACACCACCTCATCGACCACATTGAATGGGACCTGCTCTCCCCGCTCACGCCCGAAGAGTTCTCCGCGAAGCTCTGCTGCGAGCTCGGGCTGACCGGAGAAGCTGCGCCTCTCATCTCCCACGCGATTCACGAGGAAATTGTCAAGCATAAGCGCGACGCCATCGAGTGGGGCGTCATCGGCGGCGACACGCGCGAGGCCGCCGACGAGGCTGCCGCCGCAGACCGTCCGCGAGACAAGAGCGGGTTGAGTCTCATGAAGGACAAGACCGGGCTCGGGCTCGGGTGGGGGCGGGCACCTAAGGACGGACGTGGGCCGAAGCCTCTAAAAAGCGTATGGCGGGACTGGGCGGAGGCAGAAGAGTTCCGCACTCGGTTCGAAGTGCTTACCGCGGAGGAGGTCGAGCGGAGGGAGCTGGAAAAGGAACGGGCAAGCCGGTGAGTTTGAAAGTTTAGTATGCGATCCGTCGGGGCTCTAGGCTGACATGTTTCGCAGGCGTCTCCGTCGCGAGACATCGAAGTTCCAGTCGACAGCCCGTTCACGACTTCTTGCTGGACGAAGGTGAAAGCCTTGAGGAATGGAATGCGAGTTCCTCAGTGGATGCACCCGCCATCTCGGGACATAGTGTATTGAGGGCCTATTAGTGTTACTGTACTTGAAAATCTTGCTAGTTAGATGTCTGTTGTCCAACTCTGTCTTCTGTTTTGCGAAACACTGAATTTGAAGCTACCGCGCGTCGCGCTCCATATCATTATGGCACTATCATGTGACCGACGCGTTCAACGCGACAAGCACGCGCCTCCGATCCGAGTGGTTCATCCAGGCGCGGACCCTGCCCTCGACAGCGATCTCTGGCTCCGAAACCTCTGTTGCTCCTTTAGTCTCCTATGGATCCGGCCACTGCGAGCAAGCTAGCCAAAGCGCGAGAGAAGTACCGCGCCGAACTCGCTACTGCCCTTGTGGAGGACGCCGACCCACTCGCGGCATACGATTCCTTCGTCAAGTGGACGCTCGACAACTACGGCCCGGGAAACCTCGCTCAATCTGGACTGCTTGAGCTGCTAGAGGAGGCCACCCGCCATTTTGTGGACGACGACTCGTACAAGAGCGACCTACGATACCTGAAGCTTTGGCTACTCTACGCCAACCATGTAGAGGATCCTACGATGATCTACGCGTTTGTGTTTTCGAAGGATATCGGCAAGATCTATGCGCAGATGTATTGGGAATTTGCGGATGCGCTGGAGCGGAAGGGAAGGTGAGTTGACTCCACTGTATCCTGCACGGGCTTGCCGTGCATGAAATACTTCCAGCGAGGCTCCAATATATTGCTCAGAGATCGGGTCGTGGAGGGCGGGATCATCGGAGAACCATGCATTGTTATAAAGTTTCCCCGTGCGCCTGCTGCATGATCTACCTTCCATATCATCCCAGGAAATCAGACCAAAACATATTCAACGAGGCGAGATCCTCCGTGCGGCAGCATATTGATGAGTGAGAGGTCACATCTCTCCGCTATGCTGCTTTGGTGCTTCACGTTTATGACTGTGTAGCTAAGCTTATTGGTTATACATGTATCTGTCCTCATACGTTCGCCTCATTCTACAGGAGTGGTATAAGTGCTGAAACCTTGACTTCGACAGGCGTCCGGAAGCCGATGCGGTATACCAGAAGGGTATTCGACGTCGCGCTCGGCCAGCAGATCCTCTCAAACGACGCTACGAAGATTTCAAAGCGCGAACAAAACCACCACCCGCGAAGCCATCATCGTCTACAACAATGTGGCAAGATGCATCTCCAGAGACCCGTGCTCTTCGCAGAGCACCTCTGAAGAACCATGTATCCTTATCTGCACCCTCGTCCGACCCTTCATCTAGCCGCACCCAACAACAACAACAACCCGACGAACCATATAATCCTTATGCTCTCATGCTCGCTCCCCCTCCTCCCGGAAAACGACAAGAAAAGCTTAGGTTTAATCTTTCTCTGCTTTTCACAGCAGAAGGTCACGAATACTGTATGCAAGAGGCGCGGGCGAGGTCTATGGGCCTCCTTGGGAAGAAATGGGGCCCACCGCCTGGTGCAGACCGGGACCGTCGTGTCGCCTTTTCAGGAGATACAAACAAGGGGAACAAGACAAATACACGAAAACTCGTAGGCTCGGAACCAACAGTGACATTGGCCACGAAGGAGGCTCTGGCGGACGTGTTTGGGATGTATAACTCTCCTGACAAGTCGATGCGTTACGGTCCTGCCGCGGGTAGCAAGCATGCCCCTGTGAGAAGGATTGAGCCCGTCACGCCGATGGGACCTCTGCTTCGCACTGTCAGCAACGAGAATGGGGAGCCCGGTTCAAAGACGCGTAGGTACTGTTGTATATGTGATCGTACATCGTATCCTCATTATACTATTAGCGTTCCGACCGTTCGTAGACGAAAACGCTCAACGAGAGAACAAGACCCCTGCACCATCTGCCAAGGTGATACTATAATTCGGGAAATCTAGAGGCTGGTGCTGACATCCTGCTAGATTGTGCCATTTGTCGATCCGGAGAACTTAGACAAGTCTATGGGCGCTCCAAATACCTCCCGACCTGCTTTGTCCGTGAAGGACCCGTCTGCACCATCCCTCGGTACCCGGACTGATGAGAATGCGCCGAACCTCAGGAAGAAGATCACCGTACACATCGATCCGGAAGAGTCGAACCCTGCCAAACCACCACCCGTCTTTACGCCCGCGTCTGCCACCTTCCGTGACCGACCACGAGATTTCTTCTCCGAGAATGAAAGTGTCTTCCGCCCTCCAACGTCTGCAGGTGCCCCGAGAGCTCTGCCATTCTCGAGCGAAAATGCCCCCAGGGTGTTTAGCGTGCCCCAAGCCAGAGGCGAGAACGCTCCACCTCCCGTTTTTACCCCCTTCATGGACAAGAAGCTACCCCTTGGCAGTGCCAATTCTAGCCGTCCTGTCTTGGGCGAACGCCCGCCCGTGTTCTCCGTATTCTCTCCACCCCCAGACCTGGAGCCGAGGCCAGCCCTTGTCTCTGAATCGGCACCAGAATTCGAGCCCGAGCCAGAACCGGAAGCGGAGCCCCTGCCTGAGACCCCCACCACAGAATCCGACGCCGATGCACATTCTCAGTTCGACGTGGAGCATGCTAGCGATGGTGGGGCCTTCACCAGCGAAAGCTCCGAGGATGCGGACGACTACGACGGGTTTGTCGACTACGAGCAGCCCATTGACCACCACGGCGACATGGGCGGCGAAGAGCACAGTATGTTCGACGACGACGACATGACCGGAGAGAGGCATGCGCCGATGGGCGGGCGGTTGGGACAGTTCGACGTGATGACACCAATTACAGAGCGCACATACGAGTTCACGATGAGCACTCGCGGAGGGGGTACACCCGGATTCACCGTTCACCGCGACGCAGATGCGGTAGAAGCTGCCGAGCAGCTCGCCGCAGAGCTCAGGGAAGACGAGGAGGAAGAAGTGGTCGACATCGAAGAAAGGACGGGAACGTTGAGCCTCATCGATGCTCTTGGTGTTGCCTCCTCGTTCAAACCGCCAAATCCGTGCAATCCATTCGACCCGCAGATTGTAACAACCCTTCTCCGGCTGATTCCACCTGACCCGGGATTTAACGACCTTCGGAGCACGGACGCACAGCAGCTGGATGCCTTGCAAAAGTTTGCAAAGAAGAAAACCCGTAGGGCGAGCGGAAACTCGACATCCAGCAAACAGCTTCAGGACTCCGAAACTCTTGACATTCGCCTACACAATCGCCATTTTGCAGTCGTGGACAAACTCGGAGAGGGCGGCTTCGGCGCCGTCTTCGAGGCCATCGACCTTGACCTAGCTTCGAAGCACAATTCGGACGACGAAGACTCCGACGAAGACGAAGACGCAGATGAGGCCAACCGGGTCGCTCTCAAGGTCGTCCGGCCGCGGAACCTTTGGGAGTTCCATATTCTCCGCCGTATTCATGCCACGCTCCCTACGACGGTACGCCGCTCGATCGTCACCCCGCAAGCACTGTATGCTTTCCGGGACGAGTCCTTCCTCGTGCTCGAGCTCCGCAAGCAGGGCACGCTCCTCGACATCGTCAACCGCGCGTCCGCGGCGGGCATCACCCAAGTGGGCGGATGCATGGACGAGCTCCTCGTCATGTTCTTCGCCGTCGAGCTCCTCCGCGCGCTCGACGGCCTCCACCGCGCCGGCTTCATCCACGGCGACGTCAAGATCGACAACTGCCTCCTCCGCCTCGAGGACGTCCCCGGGCCCGCGTCCGCCTGGGCCGCCGCGTACGACCCCGCCGGCGCGGGCGGCTGGGCGTGCAAGGGCGTGACGCTCATCGACTTTGGGCGCGCGCTCGACACGCGCCTCTGGCCGCCCGCGCAGCGCTTCGTCGCGGACTGGCCCGTCGACGCGCGCGACTGCCCCGAGATGCGCGACGGCCGCCCGTGGACGTTCGAGCCCGACTACTTTGGCCTCGCCGGCGTCGTCTTCTGCATGCTCTACGGGCGGTACATCGACGCCGCCGCGGTCGCGCGCGGCCCGCCCGGCGGCGCGGACGGCGAGGGCCGCTACAGGCTCGCGACGCCGTTCAAGCGCTACTGGCAGGGCGAGCTGTGGACGCGCCTGTTCGACGTGCTCCTCAACCCCACGCTCGTCCGGCCGGACGGGAGCGTGCCCGTCACGGACGAGCTCGCGGCCGTGCGCGGCGAGATGGAGGCGTGGCTGCAGGCGAACTGCAACCGTGCGAGCAACAGCCTGAAGGGGCTTCTGAAGAAGATTGGCCTGGCTATTCTCGGAGGGAAGGGCTGACGAAGTAGCTGAAGGGACACTGTGGTTCATTTTTCGTGTTTACTTCCATTCGCCATCGACACGTCTGTGGCTTCCTCCGATATAGTATGTAGCAACTCCCTTCGTTCTTGTATCCGTCGGCGGATCCGCCGCTCTTCGTGCACGCGCCCGACGGCGGCGTCTGCGACCGGACAATATGTATCTACTTACCTCCCTCCCCGCCGCACACCCGCCTGTTTTGACAACACGCGTCTCCGGCTCCGAACACGTCTCACGACGCTCTGTATCACTTTCTCTGTCACACACACGTACATGCGAGCCCGGAAGATTGTACACACAACGATCGATCGTTAAATCCGTCATTATAATCCGTTTTTCCGCTCCGCGTTCCCAGAGAACCTTCCACCGCGACGACGACGACGACACGAACGAACGAAGGGGAGGAGGGGAGGTTAGGTAAAGTGAGGTGAGGGGGGGGGTTGGGGGGGACGTATGTGTGGGTGGGTGGGACAGAGACGCCGTGCTTTTGCGCGAAACAATGCATCACAAC